>MU221474.1:132294-154671 GCA_018584345.1 Thuja plicata
TATTTAGTGATTGTGTATTTAATTAAATCACTTTTAATAGAACTATTTATGAAGACCTAGGATAAGAAGAATAGACTATAGACTATAGTGAATTCATTTAATAAATATAATAATTTATTAAACAAATAGAAGAAATAAACATTAATTAAATAATAAATATTTAATCATTTCATCAAGTCAACATTAATTAAATAATAAATATTTAATTAATTGATTAACTAACAAAGCCATTTTTTAGTGCATACACATATAAAGGATGATCAAAACCCAAAAAGGGAAACCCTAAAGGGGAAAAATCTAGGTTGCATAATAATAATTAATTATTATATGCCTAAAGTTTAGCTTAAGTGAAATAGAGATAATAAGTGACTTAATAATTAAATCAATATGATTTAATTAATAAGTGAAATCACTTTATTACTCTAATGGAAATAAAGGGATTAAAGTGTAGAAATATAGTTTAAATGCAGAATAAAAGGTCTATAGTATCAAATGTAGTGTTATTAAAAATTGTACATAGGAAAAATTGAATAAAATTAAACTATATGGTTTTCATGAAAGTATAATGTGTACGAAATAAAGAATTAAAGTGCAGGATTTCAAGGTTAAATCTGCACATCAAATTTACACAGGTTAAAATCAAAATTTCATATCAGGACACGGGAAATATTTTATCACAAACATTGATAATATATTTGTTTTCAAAGGTGAAATGTCTGCAAGGGAAATAAAGTTTAAAGGTAGTTCAGTTTTAATCTATATTCATTCTCAACCTTAGCTTTGAATATTTTGAACTTCTCAAACGCTTCAGATTTCTCCTTTAAGAATGTAACCCACATCATCCTTGAAAAATTATCAACAAACAAATGAAATACCTTTCTCTGTAGTATGATCTTGTTTGGGTAGGACCACATAAATCTTTATGCACTAGGTCTAATTTTTTTTCGGCTGAGTTATGCTTGCTTCTGAAAGAACTTCTTACATGCTTTCCCATAACACATTCCCTGCACATTTTGTCAACTGGTCTTTCAATACTTGGAAGGTCTCTGACTTCCTTGACATTACTTATCTTCACTATGTTATCAAAATTGATATGACAGAATCTCTTGTACCATAACCAACTTTCATCCACTTTTGCAACAAAACAACTTACATCAGAATTGAGATGAAAAACATTACCTTTTGTTTTGGATCCTAATGCAATCATGTCTCCATCCTTGTTGTTAATGATGCAGTTTTTGTCTTTGAACTCCAAATGATAACCTTTGTCAAGTAGTTGTCCAACACTTATCAAGTTATGATGTAATCCATCAACATATAGAACATCATATGTCTTGTTCTTTCCATCCAAAGTGATAGAACCTTTGCCTATGATAGGTTTGGGAGTGTTATCTCTAAATCTAGCCATACCACCTTTGTATTTGTCTAAATGAACAAATCCTTCTTTGTCACCTATCATATGGTGAGAGCATCCACTGGCAATGATCCAATCATTTTTGATGTCTGCTTTGGAAATTAGGGCTAACTCTTGTTCTTCCTTTTCATCTGCAATATCCATGTCCCCGAGCAACCTTTCCATGTCTCTAAGGGAAACGAATCCAATTTCATCTTCTCTTAAATATTCATCAGTTACACGTTCTTCAGCATGATAACATTCCTTCTTATATTTAGGTTTGTAATCAGATCTGAACTTCTTGACTCTTGTGGGACACTTAGATGCAAAGTGAGCAATCTGGTTGCATGAAAAACATTTGAATGGAAGCTTTCCTTCATATTTTCCTTTTCCTTTTTTTTCTCTTTTAGGAATCATAGCAATGATCTCTTCTAGTTCTTCATCAACTTTTTCGTTCTCATTATGGCTAGAGATGTGTAAGGATTTCTTACCATGTACTGAGGCTTTGAAATTTGTTTCACTTTAAGGTTCAGTCTTCAATCTTGATATATCAAATGCAGAGATTTTGCTGATCAAATTCTCTCTCTTGAAGTCTTGTGAGAATTGCATGGTTTCCTCTAGAATACTTATCTTATTTTCATAGTATGATGTTAAGGTAGTTAAAAAAAATTCCATTATATCTTCTTCTGATATTTCTCCACCATTGTTTCTTATTCCAGATACTACTTCATTTATCCTTTGATTATAAGCTCTAGTTTTCTCTTCAGGTAACATCTCAAGACTGTTATATTTATTTTTCCATGTCTTCCTACGTGCATTCTTTTCTTGAATATCTCCTTCAAACATATCTTCTAATTACTTCCATATGGTGTATTCTCTGTCAATTTTCTTGATCTCAAAAAATTGACTGTCAGATAGGGCACTGATTAGGGCTTCTTTAGCAATTGCATTATTTGTAAATGTTTGCTTTTGTCTATTAGTATCATCATCCTTTGCAAGGTATTTCAGAGATGGAATAACAACTTCTTGTGTAGCTATCTCAAAGATCTCAAAGCCAACACACTGTAGATGTGTTATCATTTTGTTTTTCCAATCCAGATAATTTTTTCCATCGAACTTAGGGCTCTCTTTTTTGAAGTAAGACATCTGATCTGCCTTAAGCTGTTAGGCTTCTTCTCCAAGGCACTTGGCTCTAATACCAATTGTTAGAATATTTCCAAAGGATAACTAAGAGGGGGGTTGAATCAATTATCAGTAACTTCAATTCTTTTTTAACTTATTTAACTTCGTAATACAATAAAGTAAATACACATTCAGATAACATAGTACACAACACACAATTTGATTATGGGGAAACCAAATGGTAAAAACCCCAGTGGGAATTAGCACCCACATTGAACTATACTTATTTATAGTAATCCCTGTTAGAAGATTTTGCAACCCTATTAGGAGTTGTTCTTTACAATGCAATAATTATAGTGACCTGGTTAAGAGTCTGACCCTATTATTAGTCTTTTACAAATAACCCTATTAGGGGTGAGGACTCACTGTCGAAAAGCTCACTACTTCAATGGTGAAGGCTACAACCTTCTATAGAATAGATATGCACTATATATGATGATGAACTGTAGAGTAAACATGTTGTCTTGATCAGTTCCAATGTATTGTAATCTTCTACTTCTTCACATAGACTCTTGATGAATGAACCACAACTGATATTCTTCTCTGTACATCTTCTCATTCTTTTCGTATCATTCACACTTAGTGTATCACAAATGACTTGCTATAAGTATCTTCCTAAAAGTATGAGATCATGGGATCTATAAGACAACTCTTCATAACATCCTTGTTGGCTTTACTAGGCATGCAGACAATATTAAGTCCACGCAACACAAACTGAATAGATGTGATGCTTCACTAAGTCGGCCTCACCAAATTAACTCTAACTTTGCAATCTTCTTGAAATGTGTTAGGTGCCTTTAGATAAATATCATCAACTCATAACTAATCATGAATATACACATGCATATCCTAAAGATAGGTGCAACTCAAGAAACACGTTACATATGTTAGCACTAAATAGATACTCTTCCAGAACTATAACTACCAATAACAAAATTACACAACTTGACTGAAACATCATATTTGGATCTGCGTGTATGAAAATAACATACTAAGCATGTCTACAACATGTATCTAACCATGCAAGGCTTGATATCATCATTCTGATAAGTACATACAGAATCACAACTATGTATTATATGTTTTCATTAATGACAAACATACAATCAATCAACTGCACAGAAACAAATCTCCAACAGTTACCTTCCAGAAGGGTATACAGGGCTTTCAGGTTGTCTACAGAATTTTTCATGCTAATTTTGTTGATAGTGGTTAGTTTTTTGAGAAGAGCATTGTTTTTATTAACCTTTTCAGTTATCTTTTTGAGCATGTTATCAACCATGGTTCTAATATTTTTTTCCTTATTATTTACCTTATCAAACACATCATTCCCTTGTTGGTACATGACCGCATCATTGCGTATTTTGTCCATAATTTCCTCGAGCAGAGTGTTTCTTTCTTCTAGACTCTTGTAATTAGCTTGAATCTTCTTCATGTGGTCCTGAATCCATTTATCAATATTATAGTTGTTCTCATCTTTATTTCAGTCCATTTGAAGGAAAGAATGAGTAGCCACTCTTTTCACTTTGACCTCTCTCTCACAAAGTTTTTCATCTAGACTCCTCGGGTTCTTGTCGTTCTTCTCCTCAAAATCTCCTTTCAGGATATCTTGGGTGTCCTCATCATTCTCATTAATAGTGTTATCCTTATCGACTTTTTCAGCTTCCTCTTCAGGAACAATATTCTCCTCATTGTTCTCAGTATTTCCCTTATTAATCTCAGTTTCCTCAATGTTCCCCCAATCCCTGTTAGACTCCTAAATTTCTTGGTTTTGCTTCTCCTCTTCATAATTATTGACATTATGGTCATCAATGTGGGTATCAATGATATTATTAATTTCTTCAGTAATTTCATCTAGAATGTTGCTATCCATCTTCTCGGTATCCTCAATATCCCCTTTACCATCCAAAGGCTTGTTTGTAATGATAGTATTAGTCTCCAGATCATCAATATTGCTCGAAATCCTAGTGAAACCCTCATCCTCAGAGGTTTCGATGTCATGTTCATCATTAGTTCTCATCCCTTCAATTTCATCATAAATTGACAAAGAGATATCAGCAGCAATAGGGCCTTTACGACTTTTTTTGGATTTTTCTTTGCTAGGATTCTTACCAGTAAACAACGCCATGCTCTTCCTTTTAACATTCTTGATACTCTTAGGAATGGGGTCAGGAATGTGGTTTTTAACAAATTTCATAATCAATAGAATTAGACCCTCATGTAAAATAGGGGAAGATTTAACTCTATGGTCAATAATACTCTGATTGAGGGAGCTTAACAAATAATATGGAAAATAAACCCTAATTTCATGACAAAAATGGTTAACTAGAATGAATTAGTAATTGTAGACCTTTGAATACCTTTCATCAAGCGTGAAGTACTCCATAATAGCCCTGATAAAATATGCCCATATATGCTTTATGTTTGATAGCATAACATAGTCTAGATCACCCTTCACGAGCATGGCCCGCTCCTCATCAGTCTTGGAGAAATTTTTATAGGCTTTATTTCCCTCTTTTTTATCTTTTTAAAATTGCATTCCCTTCAATGGGAGACCCTTAATCTCAGCAAGGCGGTCCAGAGTGAGGGTTAAGGATTTGCCCAGAATGTTCACTTTCCCATTCTCCCAACCATTCATAATAGCATTTGTCACCTCCTTATTATTTCCATGGAGAAATTTTAAGTATCGGTGCACTTTACCCTTCTTGAGCTTGCTCCACACCTCTTTTGCATTCCTCCATTTGCACACCGCAGGTTCTTCTCTCTTCAGATCTCCCCCAATTTCTTCGTTCTCCTTCGTATTGGTGTAATCTCTCACACTATTTTGATTTTTTCTAGTATTCAATCCAAGATGCATATAGAACTTCAAATGCACAGAGTGATAAATGATACCCCAAAAATCTTGCAACTGAAGGAAGTCATCATAAATTTGACACTTCACATGGCACAATGTTGTCATCATACCCCAAATTGAAACAACATTAATTAAAATAATTAATTCAATTAATTTCACTTGCCTTGTGATTAACCCAGTCATAATTGAGCAATAAATTAACCTCATCATTAATTTTAGCATTTTTCGTGCCACTTGCAACTGACATCATTTTTAACTCCAAGGTTGGCAAGACTATCTGCCACTTGGTTAGTTTCCCAATAATTATGAGTGACATGAAAGGAGGTAAAGTTTGAAGCCACTTCATTAATTTTGACAATTAAATGATCAATTGTCTAAGATTCCTTACTTATACCTTTGATGTTATTAGTAATATTTAAAGAGTCTCCCTCCAGCCATACTTTCTTACTGCCCAGTTCCTCCGCCAGAAAAATTACGTTGAGAGCCACCATAGCCTCAGCCCTATGGTTAGATTGAGTTCCCACAGGAGAAGCAATCACACCAACACAATTACCTTTCTAATCTCTTATTATGCCTCCTCCTCTAGCAATGCCCAGATTTCCCTTCGCAGCCCCATCAAAGTTCGCTTTAACCCAGTCTTTAGGGGGTGAAGTCCAAGTAGCCATAGACCTTTGATTGATAGATTTTGGTACTTTGTCATTTCTGCCACTTTCCCTCTTACTGTAATTAGACTCTGACTTTGATGAAAGAAATTTTTCTTCTAGCTCCCTGCAAATTTGGTTTCCTACCACTTCAAGGCTAGACTGATTTTCTCTGAAGATTCTATTTTTCTATTCTTTCCATATTCTCCAGCAAAAGTGAGGAGGAATGAGGTACCAGAGATCTTTTTCAATAAAGTTCTAAGGCAGATTACTCCATTGAGCAACAAAATCTTTCCAAACAAAGGGAAAACACCAGCAAAGATTTCATTTTATAAAGATGATATCCCAGACTTTATGAGTAAAGCGACAATGGAGCATTATATGATCACAAGATTCAGAATTTTCAAAACAAAGACTACATCTATTAACAATATTGAAACCCCTTCTAGTAAGATTATTAAGAGTCAGCAGTTTATTTTGAATGAGAAGCCAATAGAAAAATTTGATTTTTGGTATGAGATTTGTATACCATAAAAAGGAGAAAGGAGGCATTTCCTCTCTTTGAGTAAAGATTTTGATGGCAGAATCCACAGTGTACTTGCCATCATAAATAGGATTCCAAACAATCAAGTCTTGGGTGTTATCTTTGATATACCGGGTCTATAGTTCATGCTAGAGGGAAATAAATCTAACATCTATTTCACCCAGATACTTCCATTTATTGTCGTACCAATAATAAATAGCTTTAGTACCAATAGATGATTTGCACCTATCAATGATTTGCTTCCATTGTTGGTTGTTGGACAAAGGCACTGAATGGATCTATTCATCATCCTAGAAATCAATTCTACTTCTATCTCCCAGCTTCCATCTTTTTCCTTTGACAATCAGGTCTTTGGTTGACTTAATACTATTCCAAATGAAGGAGCCACTAGTATTGTTATCATCACTTATAAATTCCTCCAATGAATTATTGAGGAAGAGATATTTTCTTTTAATAATACAGTTTCATTCTTTTTGATCTTCATAAATCCTCCAAAGTTGTTTTTCCATAAGGCCTTTATTTATGTTTTTTATGGTTTGCAACTTGAGACCTCCCAGCTTTTTGGGCTTGCAAACTTTATCCCAAGAAACAAAGCTAAATATTTTCTTTTCTTCAACCCCTGACCAAAGAAATCTTTTCTAGATTTTCTCTATCTCAGTTGCAATTTTGTAGGGTATTTTAAACAAGCTCATAACATAAACTAGGAGGTTCTGAAGAGTATATTTCAATAATTGGAGCTTTCCCGCATTGCTAAGGAGCACCCCTTTCCAACTAGCAAGTTTATTGTTATATCTATCTCTAAGAGTATGCTAGAATCTTTCTGTAGGATTGGAGTAGAGAGGTAAACCCAAGTAAGATGAAGGAAGTTTCCCAATAGTACATCCAATAATAGTTGACATTTTCTTCTATCTTTCTTCCAAAGTATTTATGAAGAAAATAGAGCTCTTAGTCCAATTGACTAGCTGGCCAGTTGTCATAGTATAGATAGAAAGGCCTTTCTTCATAATTCTGGCTTCTTTAATAGTTGACTCTCCCATGATAAGAGTATCATCCAAAAATTGCTTGTGGGAGCAGATGAGTCTAGCTGAAGAGGGTTGAATACCACTTATTTCACCTTTTTCCACCATTTTATGGATGTACCTCCCAAGGCATTCAACAAGTATAGAAAAGAGTATAGGAGAGATAGGATCTCCTTTTCTCAGACCTCTGGTAGGTTTAAAAAAAGTAGAAGATCCCCCATTAACAATGACTGAAGAAGAAATAGTAGTCACAAGTTGCATAATAATTTTGATAACACCTTTGTTAAAACCAAAAGAGGACAAAACCTTGTGCAAGAAGTGCCAATCGACTCTATCATAAGCCTTAGAAAGATCCAATTTCATCATGAAGCCCTATTTTTTAGCCTTTTCTAGTGAATGGATATTCTCATGAGCCACGATTATAGAATCGATGATTGGTCTCCCAGGAACAAATTCATTTTGCTGGGGGGAGATATTATTTGGAAGAAACTGAATCAGTCTCAAGGTAATAACTTTAGAAATAATCTTGTCTAAAGAGTTTCACAAGCTAATAGGTCTAAATTCTTCCACAGTGTTAGCTCTTGGATTTTTAGGAATAAGAACCAAGAAAGTGGCATTGAGTTCCCTGAGGAGACATTTAGTGCCAAAGAATTCTTTGATTGCATCCTACACATCTTGACCAATAATATTCCAGAATTGCTGGAAGGACAACATAGGGAAGCCATCTGGGCTAGGATATTTTTCCCCTTCAAAAGAAAAAACAGCATTCCTAATTTCCTTGTTCGATGGAATAGCTTGGAGAATTTTGTTAGAAGGATCATCGACCAGCTTGGGAATGGCTAAGAGAATTTCATCCTGATCAGATCTATTCAAATTATTTTCCTTAGCCAGTAGCTCTAAATAGTATCTTTGCATTTCTGATCTGATATCTTCCTCCTTCCTTATGGACTTACGTTTAGATTGGAGATTCATAATCCTATTAATAGCTTTATGTTTCATAGTCAGCATGTGGAAGAATCTTGTGTTTTTATCCCCATCCTTAAGCCAAAGAGCTCTAGATCTCTGTCTCCAGAAGTATTCCTCCTTGGTTATAATGTTATGATAATCTACTACAAGATTGTTTTCCTTAGTTTTTGTTTCCTCTAGAATACCATCCTTCTGGATTCTGTCCTAAATTTCCTTAATTTCATTCTATAGATTCCCTTTCAATTGTAAAATATCCCCAAACAGATCCTTATTCCAGCTTTTTAGATTACTTTTAATTGTGTTCAGTTTCTTATCCATTCTATACATTGCTCCCCCTTCAATAGTGTAGTTCCACCATTCCTCAATCTTCTCTTTTAATTTAGGATGGGCTAGCCACATTTTTTCAAATCTGAAGGGAATGTTTTTTCTACATATAGGATAGTGGTTAGATCCTATATGGAGTTCAAAAGAAAGAGTACAAAAGAACCTAGAAATCCAATCATGGGTTAAGAGGGCTCTATCTAGTTTAACCTGGATCAGATCCTTCCCAGTATGTCTATTCGACCACGTATAGTCAATTCCTTCCAGGTCAATATCTAATAAGTCTTCCTCATTGATATAGTCCACAAGATCATATCTACAATCAAGCTGGGAAGTAATACCACCCTTTTTTCCTCATTTTTAAGAGGAGTATTAAAGTCTCCCATGATCATCCAGCTAGCTTCTTGATAAAGATTACAGATTTCTTTCAGTCTTTGCATATACTTTTGTCTACCTCTTCTAGTGTTAGGGGCATATATATTGATTAGGTTCTAGCTGAAATTATCCTTGAGGAAAGTAATCTTGACTAATAAAATGTTCTTTTCACTGAGGATTAAGTTGCATACAACATTTTTATTGTCCCAAAAATCCCAATGCCTCCTGAAGCACCATCAGATTCACCTCCTATACTCCCATAATCTTTAGACACATGCATTCTTTCCAATTTTTCTTTAGGCATTTTAGTTTCTTAAATAAGTAAGATATCAGGTTTTCTATCTCTAACCATGTTCCTAAGAACATCCTATTTATGGGGGCTATTAAGCCCTCTTATGTTCCAAGAAATAACTTTCATATTAAAGACTTGGGGAACATATCTCAGGGATGGTGCGTTGTTTGCCATCCGCTATATTATTTTTTGCTTCCTACTCTCTTTTTTTCTTATGTGATTCCCTTCCTTTTTTACTTTTAGGAGTGCCCACATCTTCCTTGTATTGTCTTCTCATTAGTACTCCCCCTTGACTTTGGTTTTCTTGTTTTTTAGCTAATTCACTCATATTACTGTAGTTCTGGTCCCCTTTTTTGCTTGATTTTTTATTGAAGTTTTTTTTTTCCTTCACCTGTGACCATGGAGCTTCCTGGGTTTCTAGGTTTATCTCTGGTATCACATATCTCTCCAATATTTCTTCGCTCCATAGATCTTCACTAGGGTATGAGGAATCATCATCGCTATCTTCATACGTGTTACCATTGTGGTCATGTTCCCCAATAATTCCTTCTTCAAGATTAGGAGTTTTAGCTCTTGTAGGGGGTATGCTTTCTAGACCCTTCAAATTGGTTATATTATTAGTAGCTTCTAGCTCCTTCACTTTAGTTTGTTCTTTCTCTTGTCTAGGTTCTACTCTAACTTCTTGATCAATATTAGGTTGTTTTTCCAAGGTGATATGGTTTTTAGATAGTAGATTTTCCTCTGATTTATTACTGATTAAACTCTCTATTTTGTTCTCATGTTGACCCAGAGCTAGATTCCCTAAAGAATTTTCATTCGGATTGATTTTTTGCTTCCATACTTTTTTTTGTTCCCTTTTATTTCCTTCTTTTTCTTTTAGTTTATTCAGCAGACACTATTTAGCCCAATGACCAAATTTTTTATAGAAAAAACAAGCAAAGGGAACCGATTCATATTCAACATTTTGGATGTGCTTACCTAGTTTAGAGTTGATAATGATGACCTTGCGTAGATCCATCTTATGGTGTATGTTCACACAGATTCTAGCATAGACCAATCTAGATTTGGTGGTTTCCATCGTGTCTATTGATAGGAGTTCACCAAACACACTCGCGAGACCAATAAAGACATCCTCATGCCAGTATTCCATTGGGAGGCTAGGTAATCTCATCCATACAGGGGTCATATCAAATATCTCAACATTCAGATCTAGATTCATGACCCATTTTTGAAGAGCCAAAGATGATTTTCCAAACATCCAAGGTCCTCCACATAGCACTTTTGATAGGTCTTCCATATTTGAAAAGACAAATGAGAAAAACCCCTTCGGCATTGTTGCAATATCCACTTGTCCCTTGAGTTTCCATTTATGATAAGTAAACTCTCTAACAAGCTCAATATTAGTGCTTACCCCCGTAAACTTACCAACCAAAGTAAGAGCCATGGTAGAAATAGTATGGTCCACAAGGGGATCAGGAATGGAAATACCAAAATAACCCTTACTAGGTTATGAAATGTTGTTGATACTAGGAAAAGAAGATTTTCCTAAAGGTTTAATCCCAAATAAGGATGACAAGCTACCTTTAGGTAGATTCCTGTTTGAAGCATGATCATTTTTATCGGCCAAAGATCACTTACCTTTACATGAGGTTTCTCCTAGCCCACCATCTCAAAAAGGAGGGTCCTTGTCTTCATCTGAATCTTTAGTGGAGCCCTCAACTTTTGATCCTCCCACTTTCTGCTGGTCTCATGCAGCTGCAGATGCCAAGTTTCCTCCTTCTTCACATTTCCCACCATTGCATGTTTTCAAATTCCTTCCTGCCCACCCGTTCTCTCCAGCTCCCGCTCCTTCCATCTTAAAATCAGTTCTCAGTGTTGGTTTAACATGTTATCCAATAAAAATGAGGTTCAATGCCCACTAAGCAGTAAAAAAATATCAGAACTCTTAGCTGTTAATTTTTAAAGGTATGAACATAATATAAACTTTACTTTGCAGTACCCGGTTGATATATGTTTTGACAATGATGACATTTTGATGGGTGCGAAGTGTGAAACATATGCTGATTTTTTCTTTCCTACATTTGAGTCAAACAATATGCAAGATCAAAGTGCACATAGATGTGAAAGTTTTGCTGAAGTTGTATATGATGAGTATGAGGACTCATACACTAATATAAGTTTTGACTTGGATAGACTTGACATGAGAGAATCTGATGTTGACCTTTCTTTTGAAGAAATTGATAAATCTACATGTGTGTTCTCAGATTTGCAACTGATGAATGAGCCACTATTTGATGATGCATTTTTAGATTTGGAGGATGTTGGTAAAAGTTGTGATCAGCTAGATGTCTCCAGTATTGTGCAATCAAGTTTTTACTTGGATATTTTACAAGTTGTTTTTATGACTGAGATTCATTCTTTTGTGCAACCCAATATCCAAAATATGTCTGATTCCAGCTATTGGATTGAATTGCAATGTTTTTCTTCTTAGATGATTAATGGTTGTAAAGAATGTGACAACTTTATGTTACATAGTGATCAACACTATCAATACCTTGGTGTTTTTCAGGCACCTAATAATAGGGAGAAAGATGATTTTTGTTTATATGCTTTGCTAATAAGAAATTGCAGCATGATTGATCAGGCATATGATAGTGGTGATTTCAATTTACCTTGGATACATGGAGATAAAAATCAGATATTTGAAAACGGTAAATATTGATTTTAGTTTGGTGGTTTTGGGAAATTTGCAAATGATGTGTATATGTTGTATAATTTTTTTGCTTTCAGTGTGTGTTTGGATTTTGCTTTTCAATAAGGAGCCTAGTTTTGGGAAGTCAAGAGAAGTAATCTATTTTTTTAGTGGTCTTCTCAACCTAGAGATTCTAGATTCTCTACATGCTCGCAAGGGGCATGCATCCTTAAACAGAGCCACTATTGGTACTCTCAAAATTGTGGATGAATTTAGAGTGACCAATTGAAATTTTCTCCAAGGTAAAGTTGCTACCCCAAAAAAATTTGTTAAGGCATTCTTTGCATGCTATTGAATTGAGAGCCAGAGTTTTTCATGAGAAATAACTTGTGGGACATGTGTAACACCTATCATAGAGAAATTATAATGGTTTACAAATTTCATATGTTATATTGGATGTGTTTTGAGGATAGTCATTTGGAGATGTTTACCTAATCTGTATTTTGCACATTTCCTAATTTTATCAAGTGACCCACTTTGGAGGTTTATATCTTTGACCAGATGGATAGGCATGACATAACGATTGTTCCTAGATGTTGTAGACATGAAATTGAACCTCCATACCCATTTTTAGATCCCTATGAGTTCATATGACAAGTATTCCAAAGCTATTCTATTTGCAATTAATTATGATTCTCATAATGTGAAATGCAGAACAACAAAGTACCCTACTTTGGGGTCCCATAGTTTGCACTCGATTGAATTTCATGGAAAATTGAATGATCCCTTATATTTTAATCATGAAAAAGTTCCCCCATGAATTTTTTAGACCTTGGTCAATCCATCTTATCGGTTTTCTCAGCGAATTCCAAATCAGATTTATACAATTTCACTAAGCTTGAATTCAGAGTGTTGGTAAGAGGTTGACTTTGAGGAGTCGTATTGATTGACCAGATGATCACTGGAGAAAGATATTTGAATAATCGTATTCCTTATATGAGAGTGAATCCATGTCCAGGTGTTCATATTTTAAGAGTTTCATTTGATGTCTTTGTGAAGCCAAAACCAAATGGATTTTATACAATTTTCTGTGCTAAATGACTAGTCATCCAGGAGGCTAACTTTGCATGTTAATATATTGATGCAAATTTATGATCATGATGAGTGTGTTGGTTCTCTGCATTCTATGCATGAAAATGTGCTAACTGGGAAGGGTTCAAGGATCCAGGAGTTGATTTTCTTTTTTTAACAAGATGATTCCAAAGGCAATTTGTTCTATTTGTACATCTGCATTTGTCAGTGTTTCAGAATGACTATATTGGTTAAGTGATATCTTACATGTAGGCTGGATTCAGATAAAACCTTTTCACACATATGCTTACTATATATGCATGAATCAATGTGTCTGGTGGGAGAACCTCATAATGATGTGAAGTATTTTATCAAGATGTGTTTTGGGAAGGTTTTCAGAGTTGTGTTAGAATGAACATCTGCAGAACAAGTTGAGGATAGATTATGCCCAAAATGGTGCAGGTGTCTTTGTACACTAGTTTGTAAAATATAAAAGCACAAACATGAAGGTGGACATTATCAAGTTACACACTAAATAGAGTAGTAAAAGATTATAAAATTTTCAAGCTAATGCAATTGGTAGGTTGTTTTCACACTGGATGTTTTGGAAGTTCCCCAAGGTTATGGCATGGAGACACATGAAAGGGATAACTATCAAAGGATGGTGCATAAGGGTATTTGAAGCATTCATATCAATAGTGATGACAAGTGTAAAGTGAGACACATTAAAACCTCACCAATCTATTTGATATTTTCCTAAATCCTTTATGTTTGCAGTTTATGCAGATTGGTGACCGCACAGTACAAAACTTATGAAAGTAGCTTATTGTAGTGGTTAATATTTTGCACCTGGATCACCTATACACTAGGACAATCATTATTTGAAATTGTATATGTTGAAAGGAACCCATGTGCATGTTCTCAAGGCTTCATCCATTCATTTGATACTTTCGTCAAGTTGAAACCAGGGGACATTTCTTCAGTCTCATATCAGCATGAAAGATACAAATCAGTTAGAAGACTCCCTCAGAATTTTCTATTTATCAGTGGGATTAATGATATGTCAAACAAATTTTTCCTTGCAACTCTTTGTATGAAGGTTTGAAGTAATATGAAAAGCATAAAAATGGCTTGTGTACTGTTTGAAAAAGTTAATTCAATGACATAACACAAAGCACAAAGTCATAGAGTACGCACACTAATTGTTTGACAAAAAGCCTCATAGAGACACAGTCTGCATACTTGCAATACATGGAATCACATACTACAAAATACCTTGGACAATGGAGGCGTAGAGGATGCCCATGAGTCATTCAGAAAAATGTCACAATTGATACTATGTTTTTATGTTTGTGGATGGTGGGTTCGTTGAAAATGATTTCAAAACTACCAAAGAAAGTGTGATCTGTAGGAGTAAGGTCTCTTTCTATAGTCCTATTGAATGTTCCCTTTGCCCTCAAATGATGCCGCAAGGAAATTCATTGATTACTTAGATTATAGAGGACCAGTTTGTTGAGTACATATGCAAATACTAAGACATGGTCACAATATGTAAACTATTAAGTGCTAAGAAGAAATGTTGATCTGTTAAGAGCCTGCACATGCTTCTAAAAGGGGGCGCAACAATTTTTTTGTTAATTTCTTTTCTTAAAAATAAAACTCTCAGGAAAATGCCGAGGGTAGGTATACACTGCATAGGAGACATCGCGAGGAGCTGCATTGATAACCAAAAGTCTGCGCAATAGTGACAGAAAGGAAAATGGATACAAAATAAAGGGAGTACTATGTTTAAAATGTCAAACAAATGCATTTGGCAGGTGTTTGGTAAAAGAGCAGCCTGCGCATGATGGTGAAGAGGCTGGGTGGAGTTTGGAGGAGACTACGAGAGTGAAGAGAAGAATTTGCGCAGTTTGTGGGCTGGGATCTTTGTAACAGAATTTGGGCATCCATCAACGCATAATCTCTACCTTCTTTCAAATGCCCAGATCAACATTTTTGCAGAACAAAGAGTGGACAACCATCCAATGGACGCGCAAATTGAAGTTTTCATAACATGGCTTTTGGCCATTATCTGACATTGATGGTGGGAGGGAGTTCTTCATTATTTTTATTGTAAAACACTCAGCATAAGACGTGAAGTAAGAGCGAGAGCTTTTTGTCAGTGCAGTGCCAGGGGTCATTGGTGAATGTCACTTGAATCGGGCAAGGGCGACTAAATTTTTGAGAGATGGTATCAAAAACTTTAAAAACTCCAAAGATAATAATCCCACATGCATTGGTGAATGTCACTTGAATCGGGCAAGGGCGACTAAATTTTTGAGAGATGGTATCAAAAACTTTAAAAACTCCAAAGATAATAATCCCACATGCACTCGGAAATGGAAATCTTTAGTGTTTGAATACACTAACACATACACTATAATTTCAATCTTTAGTGTTTGAATACACTAACACATACACTAGAATTTCAACAGGAGGCTCTTGGAGCCCACGCACAAGAGGTGTCTCAATATGTGTACCCAGCTAGTGGCGAACTCTGTGGAAGACAAACCGGTTTTTGTGGGGCCTGCAGAGATGACATGGCAGATGACATGGTGGCACAAGTAGCGGATCGTGCATGAATCTTGACGCAGTGCAGATCAACAGTAGGCGCAATGCCTTAGCCTAGAGATGATCAAGATGATCTCATTGAGGCATTGTGACTTCGTGACATGTGGTAGGGCCAACAGCGGGGAACGCAGGTGGATGGTGATGTGGCGGTCTTGAAGCACAGGTTGGTTAGATGGCATAGATCCCAAGGTAAGATCGGATAGTGGGCGCAATGGCGTTAACCAAAGATGCTCACCAATTACTATTTAAGGCATTGTGCCTATGTGACACTTGGCAGTCTTACAGGTGGTGGGCCCAGGCAGAGGAAGATGATGTAGGTGCCCAAGTGGACCTCCGATCAAATCAGAATGTGACATGTGGCATAATCTATCGCTAGGCAGAAAGTGCATAAATAAAGGGATTAAAGTGCAGAGATATAGTTTAAATGTAGAATAAAAGGCCTATAGTATCAAAGTTAGTGTTATTAAAAATTGCACAAAGGCAAAATTGCATAGGGTTAAATTAAATGGTTTTCATGAAAGTATAATGTGTAGGAAATAAAGAATTAAAGTGCAGAATTTAAAGGTTAAATCTGCACATCAAATTTGCACAAGTTAAAATCAAAATTGCATATCAGGACACGGGAAATATTTTATTACAAACATTGAAAATATATTTGTTTTCAAAGGTGAAATTTTTGCACGGGAAATAAATTTTAAAGGAAAATAAAAGTGGAAATGTATTAACTAGAGCATCTTCTGGAGAAATTGGAGATATTTTCCCACCAGTTCAGAAGCAGTTGAGGTAAAATCAGATTTGATAGATGAAAGCAAAGAGGATATGATTACAAATCAAAACAGAAAGTGGAGGTGCGTGAATGAAGAAGAGATTAGTTTTTCAGATATTTTTGGGGGAAAGGGCAGGTGGCTGTTGAAGAAAGAATAAAGAGTTTCTTTTGATCTATATATTATGTCTTTTCCAAGAAGTTTGGGTTCCAATTTTGGTCTCCATAGAGAGTTTCAGATTGCTTGACTCCAGGAGGTTCCAATTTGTTTGGTTCCATTAGGGACATAGTCTTTTTACTGTATTAGAGGTGTATTAATATGCAATAGAAGATATCAGATCTTTTACATATTGTTTAACAGGTGTATTTTGAAATAAATTGTATACAAGAATGTGATTCTTCACACTTAATATGAGAGTTCTAGATTCAAATCTCTCCTTGGTGTCAGTCTTGTGAAGTCTAAATTTTATGATTCTCTGCATAGAGTTTATCTATTTACATGACATTAGTCTTCAATTATGATCTAGGATCAGATTAAATGATGTTGTGGATGTGACATAAGTTCATTTGGTTGTCTACAGGAGGATCTTATAAGCAGTATTGGTCTGTAGTGATTATGTTTATGCCTTGGACTCTTTGAGAGGAGTTAATTCATGTATATTTTGTTTGCTTTGAGGTATTGCCCAATGGAAAAGGCACTGATCAAGGATTAGTATTTTCATAGTGATGCATATCTAGTGGGTTTTGGACTATATTCTGCAAATTAAATACAAACTCTTATATATCTTAGTTTTTTGTGTTGGTGGTGTACTACCAATCTCATGCTCCACTTCATGGTCGATGTTCAATGGGTAATTAGCCAGTTACCTAGTATCTCCTAGTTGTGTTGAGACTATGTGAGATCGCTGCTTGATTTATTCCAAACAAAATATTGAAGGCGTTAAAGGGTATCCCCCCTTAGTTTTGCAGAACCTAAAGCATAAAAGGATGGATCCATATCCTTGTTAGTTGGTCCTTTTCATTATTTTTTAAATACTTGGATTTGGCTACTCTTAAAGATCCATTGCAAAATGAAAAGGTTGTTGTTTAATATTTTTCAATATAAAAAACCACCAACAAGCCTATTGTAATTTAATATGATAATTCATGTGCCATAATAATTTGTAAGAATCTAGTACAACATGCCAAAACAAAGAACATATAAATAAGATATCATTCTCTGAGATAGAAGGTGAATAGTAAAGAGGTAAGGTTGGAGTATGTGCCTACAAAGGAGAAAATAACATATATATTTACAAAGTCACTTCCTAAGGATACATTTGAGTATCTTAGAGGAAAGTTATGGGTAATTATCCCTCTTGATAAAAAATAATATTTAGAGGATTGCATCAATAGATTATGCTTCAAAGAACTTTTAATTGATCAGAAGTTTAGAGTTTGATGAATAAAACAAGGAATTGTTGAAATCAGTGAGTTTACTTTTTGGTATTTGATCGGCAAATGGATGTGTTTAGTGGCTCAAAGATGTGTGTGAAAGAAGGAAAGATATGCTTGAAAAGGGAACATAAGTAGAGAAGGAAAATGAAGCAGACATTGATATGACAAAGAAAGTTGTATAAGAGAAGATGATATGCATTTTCATTGATGTCAAATGGGGAGAGAAGCATGTGTGAAAAAAATAGAAACTAGAATCTGTAGAGAAGATCATATCAAAGTTTGTAGAGAAGATCAGATCAAAGTTTGTAGATCAAGAGAAAGGATAAAAATAGTTAATTAGAATAAGTTCAAAGTTATTAGAGATCTGAGTTTGGAGATTAGAAGAGAAGAAAAAACAATTCAAATAAGACAAGAAAGTTCATATATACTTGCACATAAGAAATAATAGTGGTGTACATCCAAGGGGGAGGAAATTATGGAGAGAAGAGTATGTAGTTATATTGGAACCAAGGAGAGAATTGTCCTTGGGGGAACATAGGTGCTAAAGTAGAGAACAGTTAGAAAGACTCTAAAATATAATGATCTATTGTAGATATTATTGGTAGTACTAATGGTTTCTAATTACATTACTATGTTGTATTGTTTTTCCCATCACATGTTTCCATCAACACCAAAGGGTGATATTTTTGGAAAGTTGGATGTGTTTTCATTGATTTCAACACGTCTAGTGTGATGTTTTTTATTAATATTATGTTTCTTGTATGTTTAGTGTGAAGATAATATAGTATTGATATCTATTATGAAGTTTGGTTGACAAATATGTAGTTTTGCCAGTTACACAGGATGTTTCAATGAATGGTGATAGAAGGTTACTAAAGATGAGGATTCATGCAAATCATGGAATATTGTATAGGTTGTCTAAATAATTCTTGTTAATTTTGAGTTGCTGACACAATGATTTGATCAAGATATAATGTTACAAATGAAGATTGATTATTTTGTTGATTGCCAGTGTTATAGAGCTGCAATTTGTTTTTTCGCACAAGTATTATAGATGAGAATTTTTTTTGTGCAACTGGGAATGTGTGAAGGACATCTAAATGTGTCTTCCATCCATTGGGTTTTTGATTATGATGATCGGTAAGGAAGTTACAATTATTTTAGTGAAGGATGACAATGTTCTTGAATGCTTATCATAAGATGTTGGTAGATCCCATGAGTGTAATGGATTTATTTTTTTATTTGAGATTAATGATGCCTAAGGATGATCTTTGATTATGTGTCCGATGAGTTGGTAGTTTACATTGATCAAGTTCAATCAGTCTAAGTTATATTTTTGTGATCTTAGTCGACATTATTAAGGAAACATTATAAAATGACTTATAAGAGATCGGTAAAATATTTTGGGGTTATGATCATGATCTTGAGATGCTACTAACGGATCTAAGGAATGTTTGGAAAGTGCACAGAGATCTTGATGGTTTATTTTGGCACTAAAGAAAGGTTGGTTAGGGATTAGGTCTTTACCGACCCAATTCTTGATAAATATGGTGAAATAGGGTTTGTTTGGTGTACCATATATATGCGCCAATATTTTTGAGATCGCGGAAGAATATGGATGCTACTAAAAAAAATTTGTAGAAATAAAAGAGAAAGAGGATGAATTGATTATCTATGATGTGGGAGAAAGAATTGCAGCAAGGGATCTTAGTGTACTAAAAAGGAACTGACCAAGGCATTGTAAGATGCTACTATATAGTTCATGGGTTATCAAATTGGAGCCTAAAAAGTGTTTGTAAGTAAAAAAGACTTTGGATTATAATTATAATTCAGTGTGACTTCCTTAGGGTGGGTTCCCAAGGAGAATTGAGTAGTGAACTCTAGGTAGTGTGCCTAAATGCATGTGCATTTATCAAATTGTTAGAGACTATACTTCAAACAAGGTATCGATATTATTGTGGGTATCATCCCCAACGTGGTTTTCACCCTAGATTTAGTTTCCACGATAAAAATATTTTTTTTATGTGATGTTGTTTTTTATTTATGTTTACATGCTTTACTTTTGCAAAACAATAATAATAGTCCATGTGATCAAGTGTTTTATGCTTGAAGGCTTTTAGAGTTTCAAATTTTAAGTATTTTGGTGGTACCTGATTCACTCCCTTCTCAATTTCTTGTTGCCTTTCTCCCATAGGTACATGTTTCCATTATCAACATTTCCTTGGTATATGTCACCATTGCAAACATATCCCTTGTTGGTTCCCAAATCAACATATTATATAAATCTATGAGTATTCCTTAGTCAATGCTCAAATCCTCCAACTGATTTGGCCAACTAACGGGATCAACCAAGCTATGGTTGGAATCCCCTACTATTCAGGCTCTATAGAACCTAGGTGCATGAACCTATTCACCCACTTAGAATTTTATTTGATGTGTTTTATAGAAGATAGTATTTTGTGTCACAATTTTGACTTCTATCCTAAACTGGCATATAAATTTTAGGATAACTTACTTATTTGTCCAACTTTCTTCAATATCTTTCTCATTATTATTTTATCAATATTTTATAACCTTAACTGATTCCTTTATATTTTCATTTGAAGTTTCTTTTATGTTTTAAGAATTCGTTAATATAATTATTTATGTGAATTGACGAGTGCCTTCTAATCCCTTGGGAAATAGAGTCACCCCTCCTGTGATCCTACGTATAACTCTGAAAGACAATTTTTAAACACTCCCCTAGAAAGTTTGTCAGTTATCTAACCCTCAATTTTATAATTATATTTCGTCAATTATAATTAGTATGATTGAATTTAAATCTCCTATAAAGACCAATAATAATAAAATATAAATAGTCGCCTTTTGTCTTAGATGTACCTTATATTTTTCTAATATACAACTATAACATAAAATATTCACATAAGGATTTAAGATAATAATCACGTACTATGAGAAATTATAATAGAGAAATAATCACAAGTAGATATTTCCACAATTGATAGCAAACAAAAGGTACTAGTTGTATTCACTGAAATAGATCCATATTACAGAGAAACTAAAAATATTTTGTTGAATTGATCTAATAATGATACATTATTTTAAAGTCCTTTTTTCTATAGAATGATCTTCTTTATATATGGAAGATACAAGTATATATGATTAAAAGTCATGTCTTTAACAAAATAAAATATAATCTTAACAATAACTAATTATCTATTAAGAAGACATTAACTGGTCCTAAATGATCAATGTATTCCTGATCCTTGTACATAATTATATTGATAAACCAGTGCCCTATATGATATTCTTGTAGGTAGATATTTTTTATGGTCTTTCTCACATAGAGGGTGATATCATCCTCGCTATTTAATCCTACCTTAACCCAAGAAAAAGACTGCGAGAACTTAAATTTCCATTGATCTAAAGAAATAAGTTCTTCATCATCCAGTCTATGTGGAATAGTTTCTGTGTCATCCGATTTATTCATCCCCTCCTTCAATGCCTCATAAAATTGGAGGTGCTTATTTAATAATTCCTTACCTTTTTTAGATCATCTAGAGACAAAGAATCTTTTATTCTCAATCTTTCTTTTAGTTTATCCCTTAATCAAACATGTTCATTTAAATCATTAAAAGTTCCTGATTATGTCAACCAGAAATTAGTAGCATGTTTCTCTATTGTGTAAAATTGGTATTCAATCATAATTTTCATTAGTTAATGAATATATTGGTTAGTTTTCATTTCATTTTCATTTATCTTCTTTTCAAACTTTTATGCTCTATATCTTCAATATGTTGTATCCTTCAAGCCCAATACTAGTCTTTGTTCTTGTTTTAAATCAAGTGAGGTTTCTCATCTTGCAATACCCTGGATGGTGTCTTCTCTAATAATATATTTAACCCTTTCTTTTAATTATTTTTTTCCTCCTCCAAACATTATTATAGTGACTTTTAATTATATCTTTCTCTCACTAGCCACTCAACTTGGTCTTTATTTAACCTTGCCAAATCCATATTTACTTTTGTTGTCACCCTAAGGCCCCATTTGTTTCATAGAATTGGGGTGGAATTGGGAGTGACACTTCCCATTTTTGCGAATCTGACGTTTGTTTCTCTAAATTGCAATTCCGGATTCGTCAAGCAAAACCGGGTTTAGACACCAAAATGAGTGGCATCATCTTCCCACTAAATAGGTGGAATTAGAAATCATATCCT
>MU221474.1:154721-179019 GCA_018584345.1 Thuja plicata
CACTAAATAGGTGGAATTAGAAATCATATCCTGGTTTTGTGATAATAAGGTTTTGAGTCAAATTCCAATTCCCCAAGATGCAAAACCGGGATTTCAAAACCTGATTTTGTGATAATAAGGTTTTGAGCCAAATTCCAATTCCCCAAACAAATGGGGCCTAAGGAGAGACTTCCCTCCTTGGATCATGGATTTCCCAAATGCCTCATCTATATTAACCAATATGGGACTCTTATAACAAGGATATATATCTCATTACAACACAAACTTTTTCCCTAGATCATACCCAGATCATGTATATATCCTATGAATGTCTTCTAGTAGTATCTCTCTACTTGGATCTTTTTGCCTCCAAAAACTATCAAATACTATTTTATATTTCATATCCCAACCCTAGAAAATAATTATAATAGCCTCATTAAGAAATTTTCTTCCCCTTTAAGGGGTCATCTTATTCAGTTCATCCTCTACCTTAGTTTACAACTCTTGTAATAAATCATTCTTGCTTTTAGCATCCACTATTCTTTGTCAGAACAATTGTCCTTTGTATTGGTGCAAAAAAGGTCTTAAACTCACAACAATGGATAAAATATTTCTCTAATATGAAATCCTCATAGTCAATGAACCTTTCATCTACAATTTCATCGGCTAGTATGAGCTCATATGAAAAATTATTATACATTTGTACTAGTAGTATGTGTGCTTTCATTTCAACCCTCATGAGATCCTGAGTATACCCAAAAAATGTTGTTGATGTTGGTATAAGTGAGATATGGGTGTTACTTCTCTGGTATCCTTCATCCCCTCCTTGAATAAATACAACATAACAACTTATAGAATCTCTAATTCATGCACAATAATCTTCTCTTCCTTGACCAATGGATTGTCTATAGCCTTCAATATTTGAGGATCAATCCTTCTTCTACAAACTTCTATTTTTAAGTAGTATAAATTTTCTTATACAGTTTCCTTTTCTTCACAACTTCCTCCCTCTCCATGTTTCTAACCAAGTCATCAATCTATTGGAACTCCAAAATCCAGATGCATTTTGGAGTGACTACACTAAAAATTTCCTAAGTATAAGTTGATGTCCTAAAAGGCTTGTGAAGAAGGCCTATGTTGGGTGCTTGTAAAAAATGACCTAATGTTTTTCATGAGAATCCACTTGGGATATGTGTTTATCACCTATCATTTGGAAAATTAAATGAGACATAGCTTTCAGAATTCATATTTGATATGTTTTGAAGACAATTGTTTAAAGGTGTTCACTTAAATCTACATTCTCCTTTTTGTCTGATTATAGTAAATGACCTACTTTGCCTACTTGCATCTTTGACCGAATAAGGTTTCATGATATAAGGATGGGTCTGAGGTTTTTTAGGCATAAGAGAGAAGCTATGTTTCCATTTTCAGACCCCCATGAGTTAATTTGTACATTTTTCCAAAGCCATTCCATTTGCAATTAATTCAGTTTCCCAGAATGTGAAGTGCAGAATTATGAAGTTGCTGACTTTGAGGTCTTACAAATTTACACCCAGTTGAATGGAATAGAAAATTGAATACTCCCCTATATTTTAGGCATGGAAATTTTCTACCATGAATATTTTTAGAGATGTGCCAATCCATTTGATTAGTTTCCTCAGCTAATTCCAAGTCTAATTTATATTCTCACTGATTTTGAAATCAAAAGTTGGTAAAGGGCTAACTTTGAGGATTTATACTAATTGGCCACTTGAGGATCAGAATAAGCTAATTGAAAATGTTTTTTATTCATGTGAAGTTGAATCTGTATCTAGGATTTCAGATCTTAAATGTTTCATTTGACGCCTCCGTGAAGTAAAAACCCAATAGACTTTATTTAGTTTTCTGTGTATCAAATGATTATTCATCCAGGAGGCTGACTCTGCATGTTGATTTCTTAGTGTCACTTGATGTTCATGATGATTTAGTTGGATATTTTCATTCCATGTGTAAGGTTTTACCATTTTGGAAAGTTTCAAATATTCATGAGTCGATCTGCTATGTTTTGCAAGAGGAATCCAAAGGCAGTCTGTGCAAATGTTACATCGGCATTTGTGTATTTCCTGAATTTTATAAAATGGCTCACTTCTGAGGTTAGCTTTTTATGACCAATTGATTTTCATATAATGAGGGTTTTTGCACTATATTTTAGGAATGTGATAGAATATCCATGTCCATTTTTAGCCCCCCATGTGCTTGTTTGATCATTTTGCTAGAGCCTTTCCATTTGCAGTTTGTTAAAGTTCCACTCAGTATGCAGAATCCAAAATTAAATGACCTACTTTGTGGTTTCCCTATTTGTACCTAGTTTAAGGTCAATAAGAATTGAAAGTTTTTTTGCATTGTAGACTTGGAGGTGTACTTCCCTGAAGATTTTTGGACCTTGACCAATCCATGTGGTCACTTTCTTAAGCCATTTCCAAATCAAACTTCTGCTTGTTTCACTGTTTCAGATCCAAAATGTTTTTAGCAAGCTAACTTTGGTCTTTAATGATAATTTTCCTTTCAATTTTTTGAGAAAGATAATGATGGATTCATTTTCATTATGGGAGAGTGAATCATTATCCAAGATTCCAGATCTTGGGGGTTTCAGTTGGTAAATTTTCAAAGCTTGTTTCTAAGGCAATTTATGCAGATTGGCATTGTTAAAAAAAATCGCATGTACTGAACAGTCATCTTCAAAGGACTGAAGTTTTGTATCAAATGGGTTTCAAAAAATTATGGTGGTGAATCTATACTCTCTATATGAAATTGTTTCCCCGCATACAGTAGCAAAGACCTGAGATATAGTTTGCTAATTTTGCAAGGGCTATTCTGAATCCAGTTTATTCACTCTAAAATTTTTAGTTGTGTTGCAGGTCAAAAAGCCTTATGATTTAATTTTTTCCAGAGCCATGTATTATTTCAAAGTGTATATTGAATCTTGAACTTTGAACTTCGCAGTTCAAAATTCAATTTTTTATTTTCCGCTTTGCAAAACATGAGCACTCCTTCGGTCGGTATAAGTTTCTTTATTCACGCGATTGTGTGTCAATATAATATTGAATCTTGAAACTTGAACTCCGTAGTTTGAGGTTCAAAATTAAATTTCCTATCTTGCACTTGTCTCTTCGCATGTTCAAACTGCGTCTTTTACCTTTTGGTGTCAAAGTTGTATTGAATATTGAACATTGAAATTCACAGTTCAAAGTTCAAAGTTCAATTCCCCTTTTCGCGTCTTGCATTAGTATGTCTTATCCGTTGTTTTATCAATATATGACTAAGGAATATGTGATTTTGAACTTTGAACTTTGCACTTCATGGTTCAAGGTTCAAAATCTAAAATGCGATAATGATCAAGTGTTCGTGACACATATCAGATCTCACATTCCTTCAAGAGATCGGTCTGAAAAGATGGGAAATAAATACCAAACTCAGCAAAAGTAAATCTTGCTCAAAAAGGAAATAAATGCGATTGGGTGGCCAGCTAATGATGACAAGAATCATTAATTTGCAGCATGCAATCATGATTACCAAAGAAGGAAAATTAAATGTATGTATTATATCTCCTCTAATTACCTTTTCCATTTTCACACAACCGTCGGAAGCACATACAAAGCCAAAGCACATTGGAGGTTTTTCTCTGGGAAGTAAAAGCATTCAACCCTGGTGAGTTTCAAGCTATTTTCCTCTTTCTCTTTCCTGGTTTTAAATTTATATTTTGTAAAGAAGAAAGAACCAGTCTCTTTCACGTATGTATCTTGAAATCATTTATTTAAGAATTACTATGGATAGTCCTAGTGGGTCAACTTCTCAAGCCAGATTTGTAAAAGAGAGCAAGTTTTCTCCCATAAGTATTTTCTTACCAGAGATGAGATATACAATCCTTGTAAATGAAGACATAGCAGAGATTGTCCAAAGATTAAAGACTGCAAAAGAAGGAACCCTATCGGCCAAGATCGTGGAAATTGGATTGTTGGAAGTTGTTGGTTTCCCCGAAATGACTTTGTGGCCTAAATTAGTAATGGAATACAGAAACATATACGACATGATTGATAAATGTGTTTGTATTCCTTCTGGAGAAGTATTGGTGTCTATCAACAGGAAAGTAGTTATGGCTTCTTTGATAATTCCTGATGCAAAAACCTATGGTGATTGTGACTTTGAGAAGGCTAAGAAGGAATTTCATCATAATTTCAAAGATTATAGCAACAACATAGCTAGAGACTGGTTCCAAAAAGCCGAGAGAGGAGGTTCTAGGTTACCCAAACCTCTTAAGAAAGATCACTTGATAAGATAGGTGTGTGACATTTTAGTTATGTTAAACAGATTGAAAGGTAAACCTAATGACATTATGTGGGAAGACTAGCTATATATTCTTGTCTAGACCATTTTAACTAAAGGAAAATATGTCGACTGTGCTGAGATAATAGTAGATAGACATGATGAAGAGTTATCCCATTCTACAGAAGTGTCAAGTTTCTATATGTCTTCGTATCTATTTTATGTGTTATCCATAAGAAGGAATTGGGAAGGCTTGCCTCATGAACCATGGAGGGATGACATGAAAATCCACGAATATCATTCTTATTTGTAGAAGAAGAGAAATCCTATAAATTTCTAAAGAGTCCAAGATGCATTCCTGGCTAGACTTGTTTCCAAGATGAGAGGAAGAGTAAACTGTAGAATGTCTGAGGAAGCCATGGAATTAGTTAAAATTTATGGTAGTTTCTTTATCCAATTTCCCACCTTCAGTTACTAAAGGATCAGAGGTTTCAATGGTGAACCTATGAAGCTTCCAAGATATTTCTTGGATAAATATGTTCTGTTGGAGATGTGCAGACAAATCCTCCAGGTAGGGGTGAAGTTCAAACCCAAAAGAGGAGTAGGTTCCTTCTTCCCAATTGATATAGGGCACTATCATTTTTGGTTAACACATGCTATGTCCTCCCATGATGCTGAACTAAAGGCTATCAATCTCCCTTCCTATCAAAGTAGAAGTTATTTTGATAGCAAGAAATTCTTGGCAGGTCATTTCAAAGTGGATGCCACTTTTCTACATCAGCCAGATTTAGAAGATTTCTGGGAAAACTGTATGGATGAGTTTGAGGTTATGAGGAGATTACATTCCAAGTTTACTTTGAACTAGATTATTACTATGCAGATCCCTTTTAAAATCAAAGGACTTGTTACAGATGATGAAGAAGATGTGACAGAGCCTAAATTCGTGGAACAGAACAATGAAGTAATAATCAGAAACGTAGATTGGGGAAGAGACGAAGTAGATGATTTAAATGCTATCTCTCATGATGTGTTCAAAAGAAGAGACAAGTGAATAAAAGAGGTGAACAGAAAGAAGAAGCAAGAGACTCCTAATCCAATAAACAGGAAAAGCACAAGAATTTCAAAACTCGCAAATCCCTCTGCTCTTACTAATGAAATTGAGGAATTGCTAGCTGTAGGTGAATTTAAAGCTAGGATAAAAGATCATCCTGAAGACAAAAAGACAACTCCTACACAATTTTTAAGGACCACAAGGACAAGGAGCAAAATAAAGGAAAATACAGATATGGTTCCCATCATAGTGATTGACCTTGAAGCAGAAGGAAGTGAGACGCAACCCAGAAAGAAACTCAAAATGAATAAGAGGTCAATTACACCTTCTAAAACTTAATCATTAGGAGAAGGTCAATAGGACCTATCTATATTGAATACCCCCACAAATGATTCTATGCCAAAAAGCCCCAACTAGCTAGATTTTTCTGTCAACAAGAAAAAGAACATTGTTCCTATCTCCGCTCCTATGGGGGATCTGGTCAGCAAGTACCTTGGAAAAACTCTGCGAGTTAAGAAACCAAAGGTAGAAGCAATGGTTGATGTGGATGCCAAAATGGGTCATTGGATGGAAGAAATATTCAAGCCTAACTCTGACAAAACTAGTGATGAAGTTACAGAAAAATATTTTATTGTAGAAAAGATAGATCTGGGAATGTCTACTAGGGTCGCTGACCTAAAGATTCTTAATTCATAAAACAAAAAGATCAACCATCGAGTGAAAAAGGATTTCAAAGATAAAATAAGATTAAAGCATTCTCTTTGTGAAATGGCCAAATACATCAAACAACTTCAGGATCTCGCGCCTCAACCACTGTCAATGGTCCCATTTGATCTCAATGTCAAGTCTCCAGAGAATCAGAAATTCTTAGATCAAGTGCACAAGGACAGGTCTATTTCAAAGGATTTCTTCACATGGATGGATAAGGTAACCAAGGAAATTATTAAATTTTTTGGTTATTTTGATAGTATGATAGATAAATTTGAACATTTATTAAAGGTAATTGAGAGAATAGTGGATCTATGGAAAAAGGAAAAAGAGAAGTTGGAAATCAAAGTACACAACATGGAATTTGTTTATACCTATGGTATAAACAAGTTCCTCTCTAAGAAAGTAGTGTCAGGGATGGATGAGAATTCTTTGTTTATTTTTAAGATGAATCTAGAATGGGAAGGCTCGCTGTATGAACAAGCCATTGAGGAATCCTCCCAGATTATTGAAAATTAGATTAGGTCAAAAGAGATTATGCATGCACAAAATGAATATACAAGAAAAATCATTGGAATGGAAAATGAGGCTTGTAGTGAAATGGCTAAAATACTGGCTTGATTCAATCAAAAGGTGGAGAAACTAAGAGCTGCTAAAGAAATCAGAATGGATGACCATTCAATTTTAGCTCATGTGGAGTCAGCAGTAGTCTATGGTTATGAGAAAATGAAGATCTTTAAAGACAAGTCGCAACAGATGCAGAATTTCAAAGATGTTTGGTTGCAAAGGTTTGAAGCGGTTGCAAAACCAAATCAAGAACCATGGAAGAGATTTTGTGCAGCATTTGAGGAGTGGAAAGCGGCAAAGAATGCCACCAAAGCATTTGACGGAGCTGGAATTGGCCTATCGGCCAATTAGTTTGCTAAAGTAGTTTTTCTATTTTAAGTTCATTTCCGCAAGTTGTTGCTTTCTTTAAGGCATTTAGTTTTGAAAACTGAATCAAGCCCTGCATGGCTATATCTTTTAATTTTGATGACCACTTGAGGGTCGGTTCTCTGGAAGAAAAACTTTACGAGATTTTATGTTTTTTTTAAGTTGTTTCAATATTGATCAAACTGGGGATTCTAGATATACTAATATATTATCAGTTGGTTTTATAAGAAGATCTTGGTATTTTGATTGATCAATTGGTCTTTTGAAGTG
Source organism: Thuja plicata (assembly GCA_018584345.1). Lineage (NCBI taxonomy): Eukaryota > Viridiplantae > Streptophyta > Pinopsida > Cupressales > Cupressaceae > Thuja > Thuja plicata. The sequence continues at coordinate 161,965 of MU221474.1, forward strand.
TATTATTTTAGTTTCAGTTGGAATTAAATGAGTATGCTACCATAGTTTGCAAGTATATTTCAGAATCTATTCAGTATTCTTTTTCAAAGATTTAATATCTCTATGGCCATTCTTAGTTATTTATTTGTTTAAGGTTCTAGTCAATTGGCTCAGATATCTTAAAAGATCCCAAGATCTCCAAATAGTTAATCATTTGTCAATGATGAATGTGAATTGCATCCTTTCATACTTTCTGGTCAAAAGTGTATCTTGAAAATAAATTCTTTTTTAATAAAGGGTTATTGAAGATTAATCATTGTATAAGGTAGTTGTTCCTTTAAAATAGAGAGTGTAGTTGTGAGTAACTCATTCAACTATTAGTGCATTTTTCCTTTTGTTTTTAGGGTATAAGAGTTTCTAATTGTTATTTTTCAAAGGGAAAAATCTGTTCAATAATAGATTTTTGGCGACTCTACTGGGGACATCAGTATGCAATTTTGTCTCCTTATTAAATTGAATCATGGTATTACCTATTGATGTAATACCTAGTCAAGAAGAAATTCCTCCTGTCCTTCATCCTAATCTGCACTTTTTAGATACTCAAGAGGACATTATTACTAATTTACACACCTTTTCCTAGAACCTAAGGGTAAGTGATCAGCAATACCAACAAGTTTGACTTGTTATTGAAGAGGAGGAAGAGATTGGGGAGTGGCTGAGAGGACTTCCCGTAGCTCAAGAAGTTGCAGTGGTGGACAAAGTAGCTCAAGGCCCACAAGGACCTTAAAGCTAGATTCTCGTCCTTATACCAGGTCCTAGAGGAGAGAAGGTATCTTTGATAGGTTTTATCAAGAATTGCAAAATTTTCACTTTCCTATTACCTTTACCCCTACGAAGAAAGCAAAGAGTAGACCTTCTTCTCCCCCTAAAGTTTCCCCTAAATCATCTTCAAGCCATCTTAATTGGTAGGCCCTAACATTATCTAGAACACAATCCCCACCTATTGTAACCATCTTCCCTAAGTCAATCATGGCTCAACCTTGGGGAGAAGCTGTTGGCCCTTTAAATGTGGGAGGAAATCATCCCCTACCAAAAGGGGCTAGAGATGTATTACCTAAATTCTATGGTAATGGAAAAAAATTTGTAGACGACCATCTGAATGCTTTCAATACTACTTGTGGAGTTTTAGCTGTCCAACATGAAGATGTGGTGATTAGGTTATTTGTACAAACTCTCACTGAATCAGCTGCTAACTGGTTCTATCATTTTCCAAATGGTCACATTACTGATTGGAATTCTATGAAGATAGATTTTGAATCACGTTTCAAGTCTGTTGAAGATGAACAATCCCTCTTTCTTCAACTATCCCAATTGAAAAAGGAGATGCACGAACCTATGAGAGAGTTTTTAGCGAAATTCAACAAGATCCTATACCAAATTCCCAATGCCAAAAGAAAAAATGGTGAAAACCAAAAAGGTTTCTTTGTTAATGCTATGCCACCAGACATAAGTTATCAGTTAAGACAAGATAGAGTTGTTGATTTAGCTACTACCCAAAATCTTGTAGTAGAGCTTGAGGATGATTTAATAATAGCTGGAAAGTGGAGAAGGGAAGTGAAAACATCAGCCAATCAAACATCTACTTCTAGTTCTACTGACCCTATAGTGCAGAGATTAGTAAATGACATGATTTTCCTAAAAATACAGTTACCGAAATCTTCTCCTTTTCTATATCAAGATACACCTCATAGATAACTAAATCAAGGGACAGGAAATTATGAGAAATCATCAAATGCCTTTTCAATTTAGCAGAGACTGCAAATCAAGTCTCCCCCTACAAAGAGTAATATATGTATCTTAACAGATGAGCATGACGGGGACACATGTCTTGAGATGGTGCGATATAGGCAGTTAGAGGCTAACAAAGAGACTATCGAAGGGATCCTTGCTAACAAAAAAAAACTCTGGAGGACCTGGCAACTCCTTGAGTTAATACCTAGAATATGATTCTGATTCAAATCATGGTGGTGACATTTTAATTACTCTAGAGGAACCTTCTTGTTATGTGCTTACTAGGGGCCAGCAAGGTAGCAAAGGTACCAATCATGTTTTGCATTCATTTCAAAATAAAAGAGAGAAAGAGCATATGAATCCAAGTAGCAGCTCAAAGGTGGACGAAAAAGCAGGACCAGAGGTAAAGACTCTAAAGAAATCAGACCCTGATTCTTCCTTTGATTTTGTTGATTTTTGTAAATCTTCCAACATTCAGATTTCTCTTGTTGAATATTTTAAGTTAAATCCTAATGAGTTGGATAAATTAGTGGATTTTGTAAGAGGAGCTTCTCCTGAGGTTGTCGTTAATCAAACAAATATTGTGTCTGCTCAAGAAACTCCTGTAAATCAAAATTCAATTTCCCCTAAAAATGTTCAACCTATCCTTAGCCAAGACTCCTCAGAACCTGCTCAAATTTCAAGAAAGCCAAAACCTTTCTATGTATCTATGTTCATGCATGGTCATAAACTTAGTAACTTCATCATAGACTCAGGGGCGTCAGACAATATAATGCCTTCATCTATAGAAAAACCCCTAGACTTGCCTTTAACAAAGACCTTTGGAAAATGTTACTCGATGGATTCTAAAGAAGTCCCATTGCTTGGTCAAATCAAAGATGCTCAGGTTTCGTTAGCTACCTACCCCAATAAAAGGCTAAAGTTAGCCATTCTTGTTGTTGACATAGCTTCTAGCTATGGTATGCTCTCAATTCAAACCTTCTGCGGGCATTTAGGAGGTGAAATTAAATTAGATTGGTCACAAGAAATAATTCCCATTGGAAATTAGAAGGTAATCTTACAACCTGAGACCAAGTCAAAATATACTATTTTCCCATCTGAAGATCCCAGAGCCCAGATCTTATATCAAGAAATAGATTTTTCTAACTATGTGATTTTTCCTGAAGAAGATGTTACAAAGATAGAACCCCCTAGAAGTGAAGGAATTTGGACCCTTGAGTTCGATGGAAGTTTCTCATCTATAGGTTTCGATGCAGGAGTGGTGCTGATATCTCCTTTTGAAGAAAATTCATCATTTTCTTTTAAATTGGAGTTTGAAAATACCAATAACACGGCTGAATACGAAGCATTATTGCTCAGTATTTAGGAGGCAAAAAAGAAGGGTATCAGAATTTTAAAAGCTAGGGGAGATGCTGAGCTAATTGTGAAACAAGTGAGGAGAATATATGCAATAAGGAATGAGAGAATGAAGCATTACATAAATAGAGTGTGGGATGAGATCGAGGGTTTTGACGCATTTTCAATCGAATCAGTACCTATAAAACTAAATTCAAGGGCAGACGTCCTCACTGGCTCTGCAACATTATTAATTCCTCATCCTAATTTTGACAATATCCATTACACTATTGAACTGGTCCATCACCCTAGTGTGTTGGACAATGTCAATTCTTGGCAAGTCTTCAGTGACAATGCTCATGTATTGACATTTTTGCAAGGTATCAAAAAATTCTCTTCAGTATTCTTTGAAGCTTAAAAGTTCAAGTGTCAAGAGTTTTGTGTAGATGAAGAAATTGATGCAAAGGAAGGTATTGTGAATTTAAAAGGAAATCATATTCCTAAAGGTCTCGTGACAATGGAGAACCTATTTGACCACAGTGACGATTTTATTGGCCAAACTGAAAGGATCAGCAATAAACAGTCTAGTGACTTCGAAAAAATAAATATAGGTGATAATGAGAATCCCAGGTATGTGAATCTAGGCACATGTTGTAATCCTGAAGAGAAATTAGTGTTCACAAAATTGCTAAAATAATTTAAAGATGTGTTTACATGGTCATATGAGGACCTAAAAGATTTTAGAGATGGGAAGTTTCAACATCACATTCCGCTAAAGTCTGGTGCCAAGCCCTTTAGATAGAAGTTGAGAAACTATAACCCGAGAGTGGCCAACACTATTTTTAGAGAATTTGATAAAATGCTGAGTGCTATATAATATACTCCATTCGTCATTCAACATGGGTAGCGAACATAGTGCCCGTTCGTAAGAAGAACAAAGAGATTCAGATCTATGTGGATTTTAGGAATCTGAATCAGGCTAGTTTGAAAGATAAAGTTGCCCTTCCCAATATGGATCATATTTTGCAGATGGTCACAGGCTCTAAAATGATGTCTATACTAGAAGTTTTTTCAGGATATAATCAAATCAGTGTAGACCCTAACGATCAGCATAAGATCACTTTTACCACACCGTGGGGCACATTTGCATATAATTGAATGCCTTTTGTCTTGATTAATGCAGGGGCCACCTTCCAACGGGCCATGAACTCTTCTTTCGGTCATTTGATGAATAAGATTATTTTGGTGTATCTTGATGATATGACCGTTTTCTCTCATAGAAGAAAGAAACATTCAAAGGATTTATAGCTCATCCTACAAGAATGTAGAAGTCAAGGGATATCTTTAAACCCTAAGAAGTTTTTTTTTGTGTGACTGAAGGTAAGCTACTGGGTCATATAGTATCGAAAGATGGAATCACGATTGATCCCAAAAGGGTACGGGCAATCCAAAAACTTTGTTTTCCTTCAAACAGGAATGGGATAAGGTCCTTCTTTGGGTAGATAAACTTTTTGAGAAGATTTGTACCTCATTTTTCAGAAACAACCTGGCCTATGGTAAGCTTGCTAAGTGAAAAGAAAAGTTCAAATTGACTGACAAGGCTAAAAGATCTTTTGATGAATTCAAGGAAGCAATTTATCAAGCTCTAGTCCTTACTCTTCCAGATTTTACGAAGGATTTTGCAATACACTGCTATGCTTTAGAACATACCATGTCAAGCATCCTGTTGCAAAAAAATGAAACAGGGGTGGAGGTTCCTATCTCCTTTATGAGTTTTCCACTGAAGAAACATGAGCTAAAATACTCCCCCATAGAGAAGCAAGCTTATGCAGTAGTAAAAGTTGTCAAACAGTTTTGGTACTACATTTTGCATTCTCATTCTACAGTGTACGTCCCAAATTCAGCTGTTAAGAGTATTTTAACTCAGCAGGAAGTCTCTATGAATAATAGAGCGATGTGGATGGAAAAGTGCAAGAGTTTGATTTAGAAATCAAACCTACTAAATTAATAAGAGGTCAAGGTCTCTACAAGATGATCGCAGAAAATGATGAAGAAACAAAAAATATCCCTTTATCCCTATTCACAGGACTAAAAGACACCTGGTTCTCTAATGTAGCCTTTTATTTAACATATGGAGAATTCCCAGATCACCTCACTGAAAAAGAGAAAAGGAATTTGAAATTAAAAGTAGCTAAGTATGTTATCTTTGATGGTGTATTGTACAGACGAGGCTTAGATGGGATGTTCCTCTAGTGTGTTGATGAAGATTAGCAAAAGAAACTGCTTCAATCCTTTCACAACGAAGCTTGTGGTGGACACTTCTCATCCTTAGTAACAGCTTTCAAAATATTGAGGAATTGTTACTATTGGCCTGGAATGTTCAAATATGCTTACAAGTGGGTAGCATAATGCGAAAAATGTAAGCTATTCTCTGGGAAAACTCATTTGGCCACTTTGCCATTAAGGCCTGTAGTTATTGAAGAACCTTTCAAGCAATGGGGTATAGACTTCATAGGGCCTATAAATCCTCCTTCAAGTGTGGGTCACACTCATATTCTTACCGCAATAGACTACTTTACCAAATGGGCAGAAGCCATTCCTATAAGAAAGACTACTTCAGAAATAGTATGTTCCTTCTCGAAAGAGAATATTCTGGTGATATTTGGAGTATCGGTGAAGATAGTGGCTGACAACGCACAAAAATTCTCCTCTTTTGAAATGCAATTATTCTATTATGATAATGGGATTCAGTTGTCACACTCATCTGACTATTTTCCTCAGGGTAATGGTCAGGCCAAATCAACTAACAAAAATTTGATCTCTATAATGAAAAAGTTAGTTGACAAAAATTCCAAAGAGTGGCACAAGAGGTTTCATGAAGCAATATGGGCTGATTGAACTTCACCTAAAAGAGCCATAGGAATATCACCTTTTGAACTGGTATATGGTATAGAGGTTCAGCTTTCTCTCCCATTCAAACTAGCTGCTACTAAGTTACAAAAGGTGATTGAAGACCAACATTTTCAAAATGGTCTGGAGAAAAGGATCATGTATTTGTGCAAGATTGAAGAAGAATGGGAAAATATTGTGGACCACATCACCATTCACCAAGATAGGGTGAAGAAAATATTCGACAAAAGAGCTTGATCCATTAAGTTCATGGCGGGGGATAAATTTTTATTGTGGGACAAAAGACAAGAGCCTAAAGGAGCACATAGTAAATTTGAGTCACTATGGAAAGGCCCCTTTGAGATAAGCCAAGAGCTTGGTTTCAAATTCTTCAAATTGAAATATGTTGATGGAATTGAAATGCCCTTGTCCTTAAATAGGCAAGATCTCAAGCTTTATGAGCTGTAAGTAGCTGGTCTTTTGTGTACATAAGTTTTTGCTGTGCTTTAGGGTAGGTCTTCTTGCTTGTTAGCTTAGTTTTGTGTGGAACCAAATACTTTTGGAGTTCATTTTTTTGTCCCTCGCGGTCCTATCCCCAGTCGAAGCCACCTGTTGTAGGTCAAAAATCCTTATGATTTAATTTTTTCAAAAGTCATGTATTATGTCGAAGTGTATATTGAATCTTCAACTTTAAACTTCGAAGTTCAAAGTTCAAAGTTCAATTTGCTACTTTGCAAAATGTCAGCACTCCTTCGGTCGGTAAAAGTTGCTTTATTCACACAATTGTGTGTCAATGTAATATTGAACCTTGAATTTTGAACTTCACAGTTCGAGGTTCAAAATTCAATTTAACGTCTTGCACTTGTCTCTTAGCATGTTCAAACCACATCTTTTCCCTTTTGGTGTCAGCATTCTATTGAATATTGAACAATGAACTTCGCAATTCAAATTTCAAAGTTCAATTCCCCTTTTCACATCTTGCATTAGTCTGTCTTATCCATTGTTTTATCAATATATGACTAAGGCATATGTGATTTTGAACTTTGAACTTTGCGCTTCACGGTTCAAGGTTCAAAATCTAAAACGCGATAATGATCAAGTGTTCATGACATGTGCCGGATCTCACCTTCCTTCAAGAGATCAGTATGAAAAGATGGGAAATAAATGCCAAATTTAGTAGAAGTACATCTTGCTCAAAAAGGAAATAAATGCGATTGGATGTGGCCAGCTAATGATGATTAGAATCATTAATTTGCAGCATGCAATCATAATTACCAAAGAAGGCAAATTAAATGTATGTATTATATCTCCTCTAATTGTCTTTTCCATTTTCACACAACAGTTGGAAGCACATATAGAGCCAAAGCACATAGGAGGTTTTTCTCTGTGAAGTAAAAGCATTCAACCCTGGTGAGTTTCAAGCTATTTTCCTCTTTCTCTTTCTTGGTTTTAAAATTATATTCTGTAAAGAAGAAAGAACCAGTCTCTTTCGCGTTTGTATCTTGAAATCATTTATTTAAGAATTACTATGGATAGTCCTAGTGGGTTGGCTTCTCAAGCCAAATTTGTAAAAGAGAGAAAGTTTTCTCCCATAAGTAGTTGCTTACCAGAGATGAGAGATACAATCCTTGTAAATGAAGACATAGCATAGATTGCCCAAAGATTAAAGACTGCAAAAGAAGGAACCCTATTGGCCAAGATCGTGGAAAGTGGATTGTTGGAAGCTGCTGATTTCCCTGAAGTGACTATGTGCCCTGAATTAGTAATGGAATGCAGAAACAGATACGACAGGATTGATAAATGCATTTGTCTTCCTTCTGGAGAATTATTGGTGTCTATCAATAGGCAAGTAGTTATGGATGCTTTGATAATTCCTGATGCAGAAACCTATGCCGACTATGACTTTGAGAAAGCTAAGAAGGAATTTCATCATAATTTCAAAGATTATAGAAACAACATAACCAGAGACTGGTTGCTAAAAGCTGAGAGAGGAGGTTCTAGGTTACCCAAACCTCTTAAGAAAGATCACTTGATAAGAGAGGTGTGTGACATTCTAGTCATGTTAAATAGATTGAGAGGTAAACCTAATGACATTATGTGGGAAGACTGGATGTAAATTCTTGTCCAGACCATTTTAACTGAAGGAAAATATGTCAACTGGGATGAGATAATAGCAGCTAGACTTGATGAAGAGTTATCCTAGTCTACAGAAGCGTCCAATTTTTATATGTCTTCGTATCTATTTTATGAGTTATTTATAAGTAGGAATTGGGAAGGCTTGCCTCATGAAACATGGAGGGATGACATGAAAATCTATGAATATCATTCTTATTTGTAGAAGATGAGAAATGCTAGGAATTTTTTAAGAGTCCAAGATGCATTCCTAGCTAAACTTGTTTTCGAGCTGAGAGGAAGAGTAAACTATAGAATGTCTGAAGAAGCCATGGAATTAGTTAAAATTTATGGTAGTTTCTTTATCCAATTTCCCACCTTTAGCTACTTAAGGATCGGAGGTTTTAGTGGTGAACCTATGAAGCTTCCAAGATATTTCTTGGATAAATATGTTCTGTTGGAGACATGCAAAAAAATCCTCCAGGTAGGGGTGAAGTTCAAACCCAAAAGAGGAGTAGGTTCCTTCTTCGCAATTGATATAGGGCACTATCATTTCTGGTTAACACATGCTATGTCCTCCCTTAATGTTGAACTAAAGGCTATCAATCTCCCTTCCTATCAAAGCAGAAGTTATTTCGATAGCAAGAAATTCATGGCAGGTCATTTCAAAGTGGATGCCATTTTTCTACATCAGCCAGATTTAGAAGATTTTTGGGCAAACTGTATGGATGAGTTCAATGTTGTGAGGAGATTACATTCCAGGTTAACTTTGAACTAGATTATTACTATGTGGCTCCCTTTTAAAATCAAAGGACTTGTTATAGAAGATGAAGAAGATGTGACAGAGCCTAAATTTCTAAAGTAATAATCAGAAAAGTAGATTGGGGAAGAGAGGAAGTAGATGATTTAAATGCTATCTCTCATGATGTGTTCAAAAGAATAGACAAGTGGATAAAAGAGGTGAATAGAAAGAAGAAGCAAGAGACTCCTAAGCCAATAACAATGAAATTAAGGAATTGCTCCCTGTAGGTGAATTTAAAGCTGGGATAAAATATTATCCTGAAGACGAAAAGCCAACTCCTGCACAATTTTTAAGGACCATAAGGACAAGGAGAAAAATAAAGGAAACTACAGATACGGTTCCTAGTATAGTGATTGACCTTGAAGTAGAAGGAAGTGAGACGCAACCTAGAAAGAAACTCAAAATGAATAAGAGCTCAGTTACTCCTTCTAAAACTCAATCATCAAGAGAAGGTCAACAAGACCTATCTATATTGAATACCCCCATGAATGATTCTATGCCAAAAATCCCCAACTGGCTAGATTTGTCTATCGATGAGAAAAGGAACATTATTCCTATCTCTGCTCCTGTGGGGGATCTAGTTAGCAAGTACCTTGGAAAAACTCCACGAGTTAAGAAACCAAGGGTAGAAGTAATGGTTGATGTGGATGCCAAAATGGGTCATTGGATGGTAGAAATATTCAAGCCGAACTCTAAAAAAACCAGTGATGAAGTTATAGAAAAATATTTTCTTGTAGATAAGATAGATCTAGGAATGTCTACCAGGGCCACTAACCTAAAGATTCTGAATTCAGAAAATAAAAAGATCAACCATCGAGTACCAAAGAATGTTGACAATAAAATAAGATTAAATAATTCTCTTTGCAAAATGGCCAAATACATCAAATAGCTTCAGGATCTCGCGCCTCAACCACTGTCAATGGTCCCATTTGATCTCAATGTCAAGTCTCTAGAGAACCAAAAATTCTTAGATCAAGTGCACAAGGTCAAGTCTATTTCAAAGGCTTTCTTCACATGGATGGATAAGGTAACCGAGGAAATTATTAAATTTGCTGGTGATTTTGATAGTTTGATAGATAAATCTGAATAGTTATTAAAGGTAATGTAGAGAACAGTGGATCTATGGAAAAAGGAAAAAGAGACATTGGAAATCGAAGTACACAAACATAGAATTTGTTTATACCTATGGTATATAAAATTTTGTGTCTGAGAAAGTAGTGTCAGGGATGGATGAGAATTCTTTGTTTATTGTTAAGATGAATCTAGAATGGGAAGGCTCACTATATGAACAAGCCATTGAGGAATCCTCTCAGATTATTGAAAATCAGATTAGTTCAAAAGAGATTATGCATGCACAAAATGAATATATGGGAAAAATCATTGGAATGGAAAATGAGGCTTGTAGTGAAATGGCTAAAATACTGGCTTGTTTCAATCAAAAGGTAGAGAAACTGAGAGCTGCTAAAGAAATCAGAATGGATGATCATTAAATTTTAGCAGTAGTCTATGGTTAAGAGAAAAACTAAATCGGGAACTAAGGAAGAGCTTCTCTGTAGCATTTGAGGAGTGGAAAATGGAAAAGAATGCCACCAAAGCATCTGACGGTGCTGGAATTGGCCTATCGGCCAATTAGTTTGCTAAAGTAGTTTTTTTTGTTTTAAGTTCATTTTCACAAGTTGCTGCTTTCTTTAAGGAAATTAGTTATGAAAACTAATTCAAGCCCTACATGGCTATATATGTTAATTTTGATGACCACTTGAGGGCCGGTTCTCTGGAAGAAAAACTTTACAAGATTTTATGTTTTGTTTAAGTTGTTTTAATATTGATCATAATGGGGATTCTGAATATATTAATATATTATCAGTTGGTTTTGTAAGTAGATCTTGGTATTTTGATTGATCAGTTGGTCTATTAAAGTGTATAATTTTAGTTTGAGTTGGAATTAAATGAGTATGCTACCATAGTTTGTAAATATATTTTAGAATCTGTTCAGTATTCTTATTCGAAGATTTGATATCTCTATGAATCGTCCATTCTTAGTCTTTTATCTGTTTAAGGTTCTAGTCAGTTGGCTCAGATATCTTAAAAGATCATGTTGGTTGTATTTCCTATTTTTGCTAGTTCTCCTGGTTCCTTGTCCTACTCTCTATTTTCTGGTGTGCTCAATTCAGCTATCTCTCGTTCCTTGTGGCCTTACCTTTGCCATGTTTTCAGGTTTTCAAGTCTAAAACCTTGCAAATTGTAAAAACCCTGAAAACCCTAGGCTATCCAAGTATTAAACGATGAAAATAAACCCTAAGTCATGTCTTATGTTTTAGCGTTACTTTTTCCATTCACTTAAGGCATGTATTTCAATTAAGTCACCTCATCGCATTACTTCGAGCGAATATTCCATTTGTCTTCCTGACTTTGCTTTTTCCTTGTGTCGTGTAGTCTCGTTCAAAATCAGAATATTCCTTCAGTGTTACAAGACTCAGCGATTTCTTTATGTCGGGTAGTCACAGAATAACTATGTCATAAAGCTTTATGTAAAAGGGACCCACTGCTTAGTTGGGTGATCGCGGGAGATTTTTAACAGTCATGAAAATGTCTTCAGACTTCGCGATTACTTCATGTCACATTATCGCCAAATCAAGCCAAAGCTGACAGTTAAGTCAGGCCTTCAGTCGCGTGGTCTCGGAATAGAACAACAGTTAAGGGATTTTGACCGAGACTTCGTGACTAACCGTTTGAAGTTTGCAGTATTGCTTATTCGGGATGTCGCCAGAACAAGACAATGACTCAGTTCTCCAGTATGTAGTAAGTGAACAAATGATTGAGTGACATGTGTCATAGGATGGGTGGATGTTTAAAATATTATCGCATGGTCGCTAGAAGGAGAAAATGGATTCATCGAATTCGAGACTAAGGTGCTTTGCCTTCTGTCGTGATGTCTGGAAATGATTTAAGGGCATGTAAGAAACATTGAGTGATTAAGCGATAGCTGTTAGATGAAAGAATCAGAAGATCCAACGGTGGTCGCAAAGTCTGATAAGAAAAGTGCCCCAGGGGAAAATACCTCCCGACTTGGTGATTCGGGTATGTCGCGCAGTCGTCAGAAGTGAAAAGGGGGCGCTTATAGAAAGTTAAGGTAAAGTTGAATGCTCAGGGTTTATATCTCCCGACTGGGCAACTAGGCATTGTTGTGAAGTCTTGAAACAAAAATTAAACACTCAGTGACAGGGAGATAACCGTAAAGGTTAATGGTAACGATTAGTTGCAAAGTCTCAGAAAGAATGGTGAGTTACTGTTAACTATGCGCGACTATGATTTCAGTTATGTCGCGTGATCGCCAGATGATCACTTGGGTCAGCCAAAGTTAAGAAAACACATTGTCACCAAGTCTTCAGATGGAACCATGGTTAATAATAGAGGCCTGCAACAAAGAGACTTAATCCAGTCACGCAGTCACCTGATCACAAGATCTAAGAAATGGCGTCAATTTTTTGATGTGACAGAGTAAATCTCTCAGCAACCAATCACAGGCTCATATTTTGATTACTGTGCAAAAAGAGTAGCTGAGATATGAGATAGACAACGAATTAGAATTTGACATGTCAACTCTCTTAAACATTATATGATTTCTCCAAGGATTCATTTTTGAAAATTTGATTTTCTGTCAAGCTCAGGGACTACGGCTAGGTTTTTGTATTCGAGTTCACAACATGTCAAATTAATGACAGAACTGATGTTTCTGAATTATGAGCTGTGTACTCTGAATGATGGCTATAAGGAGTTGATAGTGATTTCATTCTCATTCACTGTGCTTTTAGTCTTCAGAGCCCAAGTTGCTAATTTTTAGAAGAGTGATATTTTTCCTACTTTGCAGTGTATCCAAAGTTGGTCAAAGAGTTCTAAATTGCAGGAGATTGTGCACAGAACAAACAGCTGATATTTGAAATAGATTTGTTTCAATATTGGTAAGGAAAAAGAGATTCAGGGTGTTGCAAGGATGAGCAGAGCTGTGAGTGTTGCTTCAACAAGTGGAGGGAGTGGAGAGGAGTAGAAAGGAAAAGCAAGTTTCTCTGATGAGTTTCTCCGTCTCCTGCCTGGTTCAACACAAAATAAGAAGGCCAATGCTAATGTTCTCCTGGATGAGTACAAGAACATTCGAGATGCTGTGACCCTGGGCACAATAGGTTTTTCCCTTTTCAATTACTTCTATAAAAATTATGATAAGCCCATCCCAGTATCAAACCCTTGGACATGTGGTCTTGCTAGGTTGCTTGTTCCTGATGTTTTCTTAGATGTAGACCTATTTCTAGACCTAGCAAATCACTATGATGCCCTGACAAAGACCATCAAAAGGGATGATGGCACTGCCCTGCTAATTTTAAATAGAAACTCATTCATGCAAGCCTTTGGCTTATTCAACACCATATCTACTAAAATTGACATGACAAAGCAGGAGAAGAGATATAGTTCTAAGCTTGGTATTGCAAAAGGCTTATTGCAGAAGCATATGTTAAAAGAATTGAAAAATTACTTAAGTCCTATGGTTGAGTCATATCCATATTATTATAAGGATCTACACTTCTACATTAAGTATAATGCTTATGCCCTATGTAGAGTGATAGGGATTGATGGAGATGCAGAGAGAATCAATGATGGCATCTTAATGATGGTACTAGACTTGCAAGAGGTGCATTCAAGCACCAACTATGATTACATACAGCATATAATTGATGAAATGCATGAGGGTTTTGTTGCAACCCAACATAGATTAAAGAACCCCAAGGAGAAGGAGCCTAAATTTTTTCATTATTCAGTCCTAATGCACCTTCTCTTATACTTCAATTTTGTAATCATGGATGTCCATAACTTGTCTCCTCAGAGATTCTATCAGACAGAACCTAATCCTATCTAGTTTTGGGTCAGGGTTTGGAATTATAATTCTAGGGAATGTGACTACTGTGCTTTCCAAAATTGGATTGTGTATCCAATTGTGCAGAGTTTGGGGACAAGCAGGACTAGAGTCCCATTGAAGACCATACAACTACTCAGGCCCTGTAATTATAAGGAAAACTGGTCTGGAAATCACAATTGGGGTGATTTCTTCTTGGAGGAGAATTTCACCATCATCAGGGTATATGGGTGTATTCACCCACCTCATTTGTTACCATATCATGTGCCTGTAAGAGAAGCTGCTATGGAATTCATTTGGCAAATGATGCTAATAGATAATGAACACTTTGCCCCGCACAAAAAGGGGACTATAACCCCTAGGCAGTTCAAAATTTCCAACTTTACAATTGGCAAGAATGCCATAGATTAAGTGGGTCAATGGGGTGAGAAGTACAGAATGGGGGCAGCCCCTTATAGGTACATTGACCCAGAGGGCTTCATGGCAGGGGTTAGGAAGTTGTATACTCCTACTATCCCTAATACCAATGTTCATTGTGAGTGCATAGAAGAAGATTCAACAAGGAACCTCTTGGATGAAGATGACATTCATATGAGAAGACTGAGAATCCAGGAGTTGTTGAAGCTGCAGACACAAATAAAAAGAAATGGGTTGTCCTTTGGAGGTTTTTACTCTGATCTCCCATATTTTGATAGGATTAAGGCCATGATAGACAACTACTATGTGCTTGTATAGCAATTGGATACAGTCCTGGATAAAAAAGGTGCTCAGTCACCTGAACACTCAGAATCAGAAGATGAGAGTGGTGATGATAGTGATTATGCACATCCTCCCGTGAATCCTCCACCACAAAAAGCCTTAGAGCAAGAAATGGCTGAGATCCCACAGTTGCAGGGAGAAGAAGGACACATTATAGATCTAACAGTTGCTACACAGCCAGATGATGTAGAAGAACCAGCTGCAAAGAGGCAGAAGTTGGAATTAGGACAACCTTCAGTGGAAGGACAAAGTAAGAAAAAGGATAAGGCTAAGCCCTTACTACCTGGTACCAGGTTATATGATCATAACCTGATAAAAGAAATCAAGGAAGGCAAGAAGCAACGGCCTGACCTAGAAGATGAAGTTGAGGTACCACTCAGAGCCTGTGTTGATGAAAGATTGCTTCATCAACAAACATTCCTAGATGATGATAGCTTTGTAAAGACGAAGGAGTTTAAAGACTTCTTGAGATGGCACAAAATAAAGAAAATAAGGTCCCAATTAACTATGGATGGAAAAGAAACAATTACAAATGAAGCCCTAGTGGCCTTACAAAATTATGATCCTGAATATGAGGATATCTCACCTGAAGATGCCAGGAAGATGGTGCTAGGAAGTGGGATATTATTAGCTGAAGGATGGGATTTAGCATCTACTTTCATCATAGATCAAATCAGAAAGAAGCCAGACCTTAAAATGGTTAGTGAGGTCCAGGTAGGAGAAATGATAAAAGGATTTGGGTATAACCCAAAGTCTCAGACTTTTGCAATGTGGAGTTTAAGTGCAAAAGACCAGAAGTCCCAATTAGTGAATATTCAAGAAAATATGGTGGGGAATCAGATGGTGTGGTCTGTACAAAATATAGGGGACTTAGAAATCTCCCAAATTATGTCACACTGGGCTCAATTGAATGAGGACAAGACAAAACAATTGTCTGAAAGGTATACTACTCTGTTGGAAGAAACAAGTGCACTGTCCAAGGACAGAGACATGTGCCACATACAACTATACCAGAGGGATCAGTTGATCAAGACATTGACAGATGAATTGGAGGCAAAGCCTGAGGTAGTATATGTGCCTGCACAACCACCACCAATGCAGATTGAAGATAAACCTAAGTCAGAAGAGGATATGGAACAAAAGGTGGATGAAGAAAAAGGAAACGCAATATCTTTGAAGGCATTGAAAGGCATACTACAACATGGAATTGAGATTCTAAAAGACAAAGTTGATGTTGTAGTCAATACATATAATAAGTTGCCAGTATTGCATACTGAGGTAATTGGGTACCTTGCAATTCTGAACCCTTACTTCACTAAGTGGTCTACTAGGGCAAATTTATTTGAGAAATTATCATCTTTGCAGGCCATAAGACCAAATTTTCCTCCAATAGTCGCAGAAGTTGAAGATGAGATCAAAAGAGTTAACATTGCTCTCTCATTCTTCAAAGGAAAATTGAACCAGATAGAGGTAAAATTGGGCCTCTTTTCAAATGATTTCAATAGGTTTATTCCTTCCTTAAAGGGAGATGATGATCAAGTAAAGGCTATAGATTCCTGGAAAAGTGAGTTTGACACCAAGATGCCAAGTGAAGAGGCTTTTCTTTTAGGAACAGAGGTTGATGTAGAAGGATTCAATAAATTATTGGATGAGGCCTTTAAAGCAGAGACTGATATCAACAAGTTCCTACTTGATGTCAAGAACATCACTGATGTAAGATGGGACAGGAAAAAGATACAGGTACAGAGTAGTCAGGACTTCAAGTGGCCATCAGATGACGAAGTAAAGGCTTGGGAAGTCATGACTACACCAAAGAAAAAGAAGCCTGTAGTAGAAGAAGAAATTTTGGATGATGAGTAAGGTGAACACTTGGCACTGCACTGTTCAAAGACAAGATGGACAGTTATTACAAAAGGAGAATGTAGGTGAGTAGGCGAGCACAACTATCCGGACTTAGCATAAATACTACCAGATACCATCTACAAATCTGATTGCATTTGCGAGATCGGGAGAAGAACAAGAAATATCTATTTATACCTTTTTGACTCAGTCCTTTCACCGCTTCTTCTCTCTCTTGCTTTTGTCTCTCTTGTAACATTAGGGTTAGATTTTCAAGTGACCATCCGAAGCTTGTTGCATCTTTAATGGATTCCAAGATGGTCAAAAACCTACATATAGCAAAATAGTTGTAATTGTTAAGTGTCTTTGATGTTGGAACATTTTGAAAAGGAGATAATATATCACAGAATTTAGATATTCTGGGTTTCTTTCTATCTTTGAAGTTGTATAATCTTTCATGTATGGAAAGCTGGATCATATAAATAATATGCGGTGCAATTTTACTCTCCTCTATTGCTGTCTCTTTATTCTTTGTATGTGCTCTTCTATGTTAATTTTACAAGGTATTCTGAAACATTCTGGTTATTAGGTAACTATTTGATTACTTGCAAGTTTCTTTTAAGGAAAGAACTAAGTTTTGTAAGTA
>MU221474.1:196354-224642 GCA_018584345.1 Thuja plicata
CTTCAACTTCTGTCCCCGGGTGAGTACTTGATATGAAGTCCCGTCAATGGTAGCATAGCATTCACCTTTGATTTTAGAGTCAGATTTATACTCCACAAATAAATTTCCGGAGTCGCCATTGGAGTATGTATCCAAATCTGCACAAGGAGCTGCTACAATCAGCTCATTGGTGGCTAACAACTGCATCATACGGACAGTCTCTGGACAGTTCTCACCGTCATGATCTGTAGTCAAATGAAACACGCACATGTTCCCTTTCTTGGGTGCTACCTCGATCTGCAATCTCGGCTGGGTGCCTGTAAGCTGCAGGAACTTATTGTCTGCACCTCTTCCCGCCACATTTTGAAAATTCCGCTGATAAGAGTTGTTGAAACCCGGTAATTGCTTCTTCATCACAACCAACTCATTTGACAACTTCTAAAGAATCTCATCAGATGACATAGTATTGCTGGAGCTTCCTTTGGTTTGAATCTCCCTTTTCCACTTTCTCGTGGAGATCAAGTCATCTTCGCACTCAATTGCTCTTCTTTGTGCATCTGCTAGATCAGCAGGGCGTGCCCGTCTTAAGTCGTAATTTACATCCGGAGGCATCGCACTTATGAAGAATGTTTTGAGATTATAGCAGTAGGCCCAGCAGCAGCAGGGATTCTACTGTTAATTTTGTTGAAACTGGCTACAAAGTCTCTCATACTCATGTGAGGTTGCTTCTTGATGGACGCCAGTTGCGTTAATAGAGCATGCTCATCTTCTGCAGTCTTGAATCGGGCTTCGAACACCGTTCTCATCATGTTCTAGTTAGTGATAGAGCCATCATCCAGATGGTAGAACCAATCTGCGGCACTCTTTGTTAGAGTCTCAATGAATAATCTCACTGCAACGTCCTCATGTGCCACCCCCAAGATAGTAGTGGCTGCAAATAATGCTTTAATATGTTCATCCGGAGTGACCTGTCTGTCACCGAAAAAATTAGGGAAATTCTTTCTCGACCCCGCAGGAAGCGGATGATAAGCTGCTAACACTAAAGGTCCAACTGCTGCAGCCCGTGGAGCAGCCATGACAGCCCTTGCACTATGTGGCAAAAAATTAATAACCGAGGGAGTATTGATACCATGAAGAGTCAATACTTGGCAAGTGCTTTGTGAAGTGATTTGATTCCTAACAGGGGAAGCCGGTATACTCCGACTCTTCTTTTCTCCTCTTCTTTTAGGAACCTCTAGGATGGGAAAACCAAGCTCTTCTAGCTTGTCAAACATAGGATCTCACCCACCCTTTTCTCTGGTACTCCTGAGGAAATTTGTGTGTTCCAGGGTGTTGATAAGAGTTTACTGTTGGGCTTCTCTTCGTGCTTGTCTTTCTGCTCTCCGAATATTCCTCTTTTGAACAAATCTTTCTAAAGCTTCCGCCCTTCTTTCTTCTTCCTCTAATACCTGGCTCACGTTTTTGTAATGCTCAGCATTCCTCCTATACCTCCAAACAAATGTATTGAGAGATGAGCTTATGTCTTCTTGATCGTCTTGAAAACCAAGGTTTGGTTGGAGCACTGGAAAGATATTCTCATAAGGGAGTACCATTCATCCTCATGATATGATGTACTAATTGAGAGACTATTCAAGTCCCCATTAGAGTCGCCAAAAATCTGTTGGTAAACAGATTTTTCCTTTCTTGTACCTTTTGACAATATGACTCTTGATGCCCGAATGATGAACAAAATCCGCTTACAACAGTTGAAAAGCCATCTTCTGATTACTGGCTTCTCTCTGAATTGGTAGGTATAGCTCCCTATGTGAATGATTTTCAAAGAATTATGTCTGATTCCTAAATCTAATTTAGGTATGCTCTTAACCCGAGAGCAAAAGAGGCAAACCAAACTAAGTCTAGCTAGAACTTAGTTCAGGCAGGAAAAAGCATTCTTAATCTAAAACTCAGTAATAACGCTCACAAATCCTATAAGTTCTTATGCTCAGCAACTACCTTCAGAGAGATATAAATGCAATGATGAAATCTTCTAATGACTCCTTCTCTGAATATCCCACAGCACATCCTACTAAGGTTTACTCACATCCTCGCCACAAAAGAATGAAACATCCTTTCTTTCTTAATTCAACTTAGACTAAAAGAAAGAACCATCTAACTAACTGGAACAGAAAATAATTGACATAAAACACCTTCAATTGTCTCTACAACATCAAGCATTCCACACCAAAAATTTTCCAACCTTTCATTAATCTTTCAAATTCATACATATAGAGGCAGGGGATGACTATTACAAAGGAAGTTTAATCGATTCATCTCCCCCTAACCGACAGATGGAAAGAAACCACTTCTGTCAATACTAATCACCAGGGAAAAGAAACATAAAAGAACAGGGGAAGTTAAATAATTTGGCTTCTTTTCCTTTTTCCATCTTTGTCTAATAAGCTTTGGCAGCTCTTCCATGGCCACGTGCAAAAGCATCGATCAAACTGTGACACTTCAATTTGGATCTTTCATCTTCTCTTTAATGACATCTGTCGAGTCCAATCCATTGGGCTACAGGGTCAAATAACTTTTTATGTTCAAACTTAGCCAACCTGCAAACAACAGTTAACATGATCTGCAACTGACTGCTTCCGGTGGAAAATGGAAAATGAGCTTCTTTGGCAGAAAATTGGACTGAAGCTTCTCTTTGGCGGAAAATGAACATGAGAGGTCATTTTCCGCTTTCTTTGCGGAAAACTCAAAAAGTGCTTCTCCTTGCGGAAAACGCAAAAAGTGCTTCTCCTTGCGGAAAATGAGAAAAGGGGGTCTCCATTTAAAGCACATGCTTTATTTGATCTCTTAAAACAATAATATTCCCTTTTAATACATGGGCCCACCTTACTATAGGTAAGCTTGCGGAAAATCACCAAAGAGCTGCGATTCCCGCGAAGTGTAAAATCCTTCTTTGCGGAAAATCACTTGAGAGGTGCGATTCCCGCAAAGCACAAAGTTCTTTGTGGAAAATCACTTTCTGAGGTAGAATTCCGCCATGGAGAAGATGATTTCTGAAATCCCGCCGAGTTCGTTCTCGCTCATCTCTTCACCAAATTGCTCGTCGTTTGTTGCATTAGGATCGTTGAGACTTGTAGAATCGATCCATACCATTCTTCAACCTCTGCCTAAAAAAAGAACATTGATTGGAGCACAAATCTTTGCTGGGTTGGGATCTACAACCTACCCAAATATGAAAAGACTTCAGAACAACCCGCCCGGCTAAGAGAAGGAAAGACGATGACAGGGAAACCTGACAAATATAGCCTACCTAAGAAAGACTTAGACTTAGACTCAAACTGACCAGACTGACTAGACATGACTCCAAAATCCTCCACTTTCATAGCATGGGTACAAGATGAAAAGTGGGGCAACAAATCCCACAGTTTCAGGGAGCTGAAGGACACATTATAGAACTAACAGTTGCTACACAGCCAGATGATGTAGAAGAACTAGCTGCAAAGAGGCAGAAGTTAGAATTAGGACAGCCTTCAGTGGAAGGACAAAGTAAGAAAAAGGATAAGGCTAAGGCCTTAGTACCTGGTACCAGGTTATATGATCATAACCTAAGAAAAGCAATCAGAGAAGGCAAGAAGAAACGGCCTGACCTAGAAGATGAAGTTGAGGTACCACTCAGAGCCTGTGTTGATGAAAGATTGCTTCATCAGCAAAAATTCCTTGATGATGACAGCTTTGTAGAGATGGAGGAGTTTTAAAACTTCCTGAGATGGCACAAAACAGAGCAAATAAGGTCTCAATTAACTATGGATGGAAAAGAAACAATTACAAATGAAGCCCTAGTGGCCTTACAAAATTATGATCCTGAAAATGAGGATATCTCGCCTGAAGATGCCAAAAAGATGGTGCTAGGAAGTGGGATATTATTGGCTGAAGGATGGGATTTAGCATCTGCTTTCATCATAGATCAAACAGAAAGTAGCCAGACCTTAAAATGGTTAGTGAGGTCCAGGTAGGAGAAATGATAAAAGGATTTGGGTATAACCCAAAGTCTCAGGATTTTGCAATGTGGAGTTTAAGCCCAAAAGACCAGAAGCCCCAATTAGTGAATATTCAAGAAAATATGGTGGGGAATCAGATGGTGTGGTCTGTACAAAATAAAGGGGACTTAGAACTCTCCCAAATTATGACACACTGGGCTCAATTGAATGAGGACAAGATAAAACAATTGTCTGAATGGTATACTACTCTGTTGGAAGAAACAAGTGCACTGTCTAAGGACAGAGACATGTGCCACATACAACTATACCAGAGGGATCAGTTGATCAAGACATTGATAGATGAATTGGAGGCAAAGCCTGAGGTAGTATATGTGCCTATACAACCACCACCAATGCAGATTGAAGATAAGCCTAAGTCAGAAGAGGCTGTGGAACAAAAGGTGGATGAAGAAAAAGGAAATGCAATAGCTTTGAAGGCATTGAAAGGCATACTACAACATAGAATCGAGATTCTAAAAGACAAAGTTGATGTTCTAGTCAATACATATAATAAGTTTCCAGTATTGCATACTGAGGTAATGGGGTACCTTGCAATTCTGAACCATTACTTCACTAAGTGGTCTGCTAGGGAAAATTTATTTGAGAAATTATCATCTCTACAGGCCATAAGACCAGATTTTCCTCCAATAGTCACAGAAGTTGAAGATGAGATCAAAAGATTTAACATTGCTCTCTCATTCTTCAAAGGAAAATTGAACCAGATAGAGGTAAAATTGAGCCTCTTTTCAAATGATTTCAATAGGTTTATTCCTTCCTTAAAGGGAGATGATGATCAAGTAAAGGCTATAGATGCCTGGAAGAGTGAGTTTGACACCAAGATGCCAAGTGAAGAGGATTTTATTTTAGGAACAGAGGTTGATGTAGAAGGATTCAATAAATTATTGGATAAGGCCTTTAAAGCAGAGACTGATATCAACAAGTTCCTACTTGATATCAAGAACATCACTGATGTAAGATGGGACAGGCAAAAGATATAGGTACAGAGTACTCAAGACTTCAAGTGGCCATCAGATGATGAAGTAAAGGCTTGGGAAGTCATGACTACACCAAATAAAAAGAAGACTGTAGTAAAAGAAGAAATTTTGGATGATGAGCAAGGTGAACACTTGGCACTGCACTGTTCAAAGACAAGATGGACAATTATTACAAAAGGAGAATGTAGGTGAGTAGGTGAGCACAACTATCCGGACTCAGCATAAATACTACCAACTACCATCTACAAATCTGATTACAGTCGCCAGATCAGGAGAAGAACAAGAAATATCTGTTTATACTTTTTTGACTCAGTCCTTTCACCGCTTCTTCTCTCTCTTTCTTTTGTCTCTCTTGTAACTTTATGGTTAGGTTTTAAAGTGACCATTCAAAGCTTGTTGCATCTTTAAGGGATTCCAAGATGGTCAAAAACCTATATATAGCAAAATATTTTTAATTGTTAAGTGTCTTTGATGTTGGAACATTTTGAAAAGGAGATAATATATCACAGAATTCAGATATTATGGGTTTCTTTCTATCTTTGAAGCTGTATAATCTTTCATGTATGGAAAGATGGATCATATAAATAATATACGGTGCAATTTTACCCTCCTCTATTTCTGTCTCTTTATTCTTTGTATGTGCTCTTCTATGTTAAGTTTACAAGGTATTCTGAAACATTATGGTTATTAGGTAACTATTTGATTACTTGCAAGTTTATTTTAAGGAAAGAACTAAGTTTTGTAAGTAGTTTCAAGGAGCATACTACTTTTTTTAAGGATTTGATACAATAGTTTTGAGGTGACAGGGTAATTTGTAAGGCAACTTATCTTAATTCCATGTGAGCTGTAAGGCAGTTTACTGTATTTTGTTTCTATGAGATCTTAGCTTATTTTGACTCTATAGCCCAAAGGATAGGCACTGGTTCAGAAAGCAATCTGATAATCTATCTTTGTCTAAGTTGTTCCAAAATATCAAAACCAATTCAATCATAATACTTTGTTACTAAGAACAGATAAACTGAACTCATAAGGACCTATGTCAACAGGACAGTGTCCATTATAGTGATTCATTGGAGAGTGAATCAACTAGGTTATCCCTCCTATAAAGAAAAGGAAGAAGGATGAAAATCCTTGTATCACTGATTCTTGTTATGCTTACAACCATGGTTTGTATGGTTATATCTTGCATCTGGTTATTCTTGGTTATTTGCAAGGTGATTCATAAGTTGGTTTGACAAAAGATACATAGCAAATCAGTGTCCACATCAACAAATATTGTGTAAACAACAATCTTAGGAGGTAAAACCTGCCTGAGTATATGTGGAGCTCAAAAATGAAGAAGGACATTATCCAGTCCTTAGCAATTAGGATTTTCTTGTCTCTAAATCAATATTAGAAGGCATGGTGTTCAAGTAGTCATTTCAAGCACTGTGATTCATAAAAAGAAAAATCCCTAAGAGATCCCAAAATCTCCAAATAGTTAATCATTTGTCAATGATGAATGTGATTGCAGCCTTTCATACTTTATGGTCAAAAGTGTATCTTGAAAATAAATTCTTTCTTAATAAAGGGTTATTGAAGATGAATCATTGTATAAGGTAGTTTATCCTTTAAAATAGAGAGTGAAGTTGTGATTAACTCGTTCAACTGTTAGTGCCTTTTTCCTTTTGTTTTTAGGGTATAAGAGTTTCTAATTGTTATTTTTCAAAGGGAAAAATCTGTTCACTAACAAGTTGTATGGCAGTAATGAAGTGATCAACTTTGAACATGGATTTCTCACAAGGCTCAAGATTTGAAGTGATCCAAAGTTAAGATTCTACCTTTGTATTTGGGCCATGTAAATTGACAATCAAATAAATTGATTGAGCATCTTGTGAACATTATTGGCCATACAATCCTGCTCCACATATTGAAGAGGGACTTCAAACTAATGATTGAACTTGGAAAGTCAAAAAAATAAAAAGAAAATAAACTCTGAGATATCACAAGACAGGGTGTTGAATTGATTAAGATGCAGTTAAAGTCTAAGGCACCTAAACGAATGGAAGATTCACATGTTGACTCTCAATCAATATCAATTTTTGTAGTCAAAGATAGTCCAGGTGTACTTTATAAATAAAAAATGAGTTGCCACGCCATAATTCAGGAGGTTGTGCAATGTAATCAAATGTTGTGTTTTAAAGAGTAAACAAGTGTATTGGTGGCAGATGTAAAATGAGAGCCCACGTGATGGAAATATTTGATAGAGGCCTGTGTGAGTAAAATCTCATTAAAATTAGATAGTCAAAGTGCATATTAATGTAAAGTACCCAGTGCGTGGTGAATGATGAGGAAGCCAACAAATAGACAAACTCCATGGAAAAACCAATACATAGTCTGGGAAAAGAATAAGCATAAAGAATTTAAACAAATACAAATGGCTACACAACATTAGAGGAAGGGAAATTTAACAAAAGAAAAACCAAGCAAGTGCAAAAAAGTTAGAGAAGATGTGTAATACAAGGAGGATCCAACGAGGATATTGAGCGCCAATTTAAAACTTTTAAAACATTTGCATGTGAAATGCAATACTCTAATGCAGGGTGCACAAACAATTGATGGGCCCAATGTATGGTAATGATGCTTGCGCAGGGGATCGATAGAGTTTTAAAACTATCATTTCAAATGAAATTCGCCATTAAAATTCAATTCCAAGGTGTCTACGTTGGAAATTGGTGGAAAAGCCCAGGCCAAGAAAAGTTAAAAATAGCTCAAACAAATAGCAATCCGCAGGTGTAAAGCAATTAGTTCCACAACCTTTTCTAGCATATTGCCTGCGCTGGTTTTGATGGAAAGCATATTCCCTTCCACTAAGGTTTGTATGATGTCCATGCTCGTTCCAAGCATTCACGCAGGCAGGGATTATTCTGGAAAAAGGATATGGAATTTGGTTTAACACCTGCAAAATCTTCAAACTCCCTTTGCCGCGGTCATTAGGAATTTCTTTTTCCCCATTTCTTTAAGTAGTGCACCCCTTCTAAAGAGAATCACATGCCATGCAAACATGCACAGGGAGGAGAAAATGGAAGACCAAACAATAATTTAAATTTAAAACTTCAACGCATGGATTTGGCAAATGACTATTGGCAGGGTAAAACCAACAAATGTCTGCGTGGCAGAATGAATATTCCATAGAGGGTTGCATGGAGTATAAAGGTTCTAATAATTTCAGGAAAATAGAATTTGCAAAGTCTGTGTAATGTAATACAAAGCAAGACCCATAGTGTAAAAAAGTGTTGTGCTGAAAGAGCTAGTAGAAATTTTGCAGAAATGGGAGAACAGAAAAACCATGTGAGCTATGTTTTAAGATGCATCTGAGTTTGGAGAAGTTGTGCGTGAAGTACTGGAGGGGTAGTGAAGTTTCAAGGCATTTAAATTTCCCAATACAAATAGCATGAGCAGCCTGCGCATTTAAAAGGGGAATTTTTTGTTTAAAAACACCAAACATTCTCATAGAAAATCCAACACGGAGGCTATAGCTGGGAACTCTGCGCTAACCAAGGAGGAGCCAACACCCAGCCTTGAAGAGATGGAGTACGCGCAAGTTATCTGAATGGAGGTAAGTGTGAAGAAGAGTTTGTCCCACATGCATGGGGTCATGATTTTGTACATTATTGATATACTCTAGCACTTACTTTATGTAATAAGAAAAATCTAAGAGGCTCTTTGAATGGCGTGCTTGGGCTAGAAGGATTAATGTGTGGTGGGACCCATGTATTTTGAAGTAAAATACATTAAAGTACTTTAAAAACCTTCAGGGGATTAATCCCACATTCACCCCAAAATGGAATTTTGAAATGTTTATAAGCAAGATCACACAGTATCCAATATGGAGAACAAAGCCTAGAGGCTCTCCGCGCATAGGTGGCGGGCACATTGGGAAGCATGCCAAGAGGAAAAACACCCAAATTTTTGCGGGACTCGCAAGGCTGACATGGCAGGTGAGTTGGCTTAAGAGGCTGCAGGTTTGGGCATGAATCTTGAGGTGGCCAAGATCAATAGATGGCTTAATGGCTTAATGAGAAAGTTGCAAGGAGGATATGATTAAGCCATTAAGCCATTGGTCCATGTGGCACCTCAGACACATGGCACTCAGTGGACCAGTGAGTGAATCAAAGGACCCCATGTGACACAGAGCAGGTGCCAAGTGGCACAATCCAGTGCAGTTTAGAGGCACCAATCAAAGATTGACACGTGGCGCCAAGTGGACCTACGAACCAATCAAAGGGTGCCACTTGGCGCAATCTGGTAAAATGTGCAAATTTAAATGATTTTTTAATTTGAATTTATTTCAACAAAGGAGTTAAAAGGTGTGCAAGTTCTAAAAAATCCTAGGGTTGACTTAATGGCTTAAAGGGAAGACGCTCAACATCTAACCCTTAAGCCATTAAGCCTGAGTGACAAGTGTCGCAAGTTGGTTTAATCTGTGATTAAAGTGAAATATTTAAATAAATTCATCTCAAAAAGGAAGGGTTAAATAACTTGCAAGTTCAAAGAGATCCTATAGTGGACTTAATGGCTTAAAGGGAAGATGCTCAACATCTAACCAATAAGCCATTAAGTCTGATTGACACTTGGCATGATGAGATGAAATTTGGGCAAATTGAAATATTAAAGTTAAATTTCATCTCATTTTAATAGTCCAACTATTGAAAAAGCAATTAAATTCAAATTGAAAATATTTCAAACTGTTAAAGGAAATCTGCATAGGAAAGCAAAGTTTGATTAATGTTTTACAGGGCAAATTTTATCCAAAATATGGAGTATCATATATCATCGGAAAGGTCTCGGAATGAAGATTATGATTTTATAGACCTTTTGAGGGTAAATCATATTAGATTCTTGTATTTTTAGTTGGAAGCAGTTGCGGATATTTTTGAGGAGCAAACAGGTGTCGGTGACTGATTTTGTTTTTTCTTTCTCCTATATCTAGTTTCTTCTCTGATTGTAATAGGATGTTCAAATTTATGCTGCTAGGAAGTATCTTGGCTTGGGGGTCTTATTTTTGTGTTGATGATCTTGCAATGTACAAATTCAGATGAATTTTAATGAAGAATGATGGAATCCCTGTTCAAATATCTATCTGATGTCTTTATATGCTTGGTTTTAATTCTTGTGTATTAATCTGTAAGGCATGTTAATGCACCTACTACAAGGTAGTTGTGGTCTTGTTTTTTGAGTTTCTTTCAAGGAGAGATTAAATCTTGAATGCAATTTCTGAGAGTTTAGGGTCAGCACATGAATTTGATGTCCAGATATTGAAATGAGAAGAATGGATTATAAGGCATTTCATTCGGGTTCTTTGAGTTTGGAGTTAGGGTTTTTTGGGTTTGTATGTTTATTTGAGTTTGTTGCCTATTAGATAAGGCACTAGTCTTTTGTTGGTTATACAATTTTTTCATCAAATCAATTATTCAAATCATTTTCCATTTTGTGTTCAAGAGAAGAAATGTGTACAAGTTGCATTGAATAGTGCAAATATGTTTGGTGATTTCTTGTAGAAGTGTATCTGATAGGTTAGCCTGCCTGAGCCTCTAGGTTC
Organism: Thuja plicata; assembly: GCA_018584345.1. Lineage (NCBI taxonomy): Eukaryota > Viridiplantae > Streptophyta > Pinopsida > Cupressales > Cupressaceae > Thuja > Thuja plicata. The sequence goes on from MU221474.1 coordinate 206,938, forward strand.
AAAGAGAAGAATGGTGAATATCCTTGTTTTTACCTTGACCAATTCCCTGGTTCTTAGAAGATCATATAGGTGGGATCCTGTATAAGACTTGTTGAGTTGAACTCCCATGTTTTATAAGTCTAAGAACTATCCACGGTCACATCTGCATAATGAGGTTTAGCTAATAAGTCATTTTATATGAAAATTTTATCATGTTTTAGGTGCACCCACCTAAGTGTGTGGAACTCAAAGAAGGAGGATCAAATCCTCATTAATTAGTCTTTTCTTGCCCCTCAGTTTGTAGGAATGAGCTGACTCTTATGAGCTAGACAAAAATCCCCAGGTCTGGTTTGTTGTGCTATTCATAAAATCCTTAGTGTTATTTTAAAAGTTAAATCAAATTTCAAATTTATTTTTCCCATTTGAGTCATGCTAACAAAATGGCGACTCTACTGGGGATAGAGATTACAAAATCTTGTTAAAACTTTCAAAATATCTCTGGTTTTCAAAGTTGCAAATCAAAATACCCCAGAAATTATAATCTGTTGGAGAAGTGAAGGTTATAATCTCATAGGAGCTAATCATTTTTTTACCATTTCTAAACCAGTTTGTGAATCTTTTCCCACATCTTTGTGGGTGGCAACTCTGAATTCTTGTGCAGCTCAATAGCACTGATTTACATGTAAAATTTCAGAGATTTTGCAGTATATTGTTTGCATATTTGAAGCCCTTGTCAGTTTATTTTGGCAAGGAAGGATAAAATATCAGTTGGTTGTTTGAGTATGTTTACTTCTGCTGGTCGTCAAAGAGTATCTCAGCAAAAAAAATAAAGGTATTATGTTTGTCATGTGTTTTTCTTTCATGAGAATTAAGTGATTTAAATGGATTGCCTCTATTGAGTGTTTTCAGCACTAGGAAAGAGGTGTGTTCAAATTAGTGAAATGTCAAAAAAAAATTCATCTAAAATTTAGACCAACAAGGGTTGTTCAAAATCCTTTCATACCAAGAGGTATAAGCCATTGTGTTTTGATGGTATTAAATATTTCCTACATGATGTGCCTCATGAAATTAGAGATTATTTGCCAAAATTTTGTGGAGATCAAGTTGTTTCAGCAAGTCATCATGTTCAAATGTTCATTGATTTATTGGGTGACTTTGAAATAAAGTATGAAGATGTATACATGAAGTTGTTGGTCCAAACTTTGAAAGATGATGCTAGGGACTAGTCTTCTTTTTTACCAGCTTGTTCAATTTCTTCTTGGGATGAATTACATGTTGCCTTCATGGAACAATTTGGTGAGAGAATGAATTTTTTGTGATGTATTTACTGATTGGTTGAATCTTAAGATTAAAGAAGATGAATTAGTTCCTAATTTTAATATCAAATTTGCAAGAGCTTCGCATGAAATACCTAAAAGGAGTAGACCTCAAGACGATGTGTGTGTTATGGTTTACTTTGATACATTTAAAAAAAAAAAATGAGTTATAGGTTGAGAGACAAGGAACCTAAGACTTTTCATCAAGCCTTTAGGACAGCGATAGAAATTGAAAACAATGTCAAGTACAGATTGACAAAGAACCATATCTCTAGAGGGATTTACTAGAAAAATACATTTGAGAATGGACAAGAGTATTGTGAAAAATTTGCAGCTCCAAGTAGGTGTATTGATACCTCTGCTTTTGTTTCTAATCAAGTCTTGAATTTAGATTTGAATAGATGTATGGTTAATAATCTTTTGTTGCATATGGAAGAAACTTCTAATGAATATAGCAATACATATGTCCAAGAAATGGTAGCAATGAATGATGTTTCAAATACTTATGATGCTGACTTTCTCAATGAATCTTTGCCTTACAAAGTTATATCAGAAACACCCTCTCATTTTGATCCTAGATGCAATGATACTAACAATGTTTTGAATGTTGAAGATGATGTATATGTTTTACACTCTTATGAGGATCAAGAAGATGTTGAAACCTATGTCCCGCAAGAGAATGATATGTTGGAGAATGATGATCCATTGTGTAAGCCGAGTATAGCATGGGAAGATAAGAGCATTCGTGGAGGTGAATGAAAATCAGCATGTGAAGGTAAGAGTATCTTCACCAATTTTGAAAATAATCTTTTACATCAGCATGATACAAATGAGTTTGGTATCAAGAGATTTGAAGTGGATTTGGTGTAAAAACTTAAGGAAAGAGGGATAATACATGATGGTCTTCCTTATGAGATTGATTTGATACTATCTTGCAACTTTATCATGATATTATGGATGAAAATTAGAGTGAAGATCAGTTAGTTGAGTCTTTTCAGTCAAAGGCTAAAGTGCTAGATGAGTGTGTTTTTGAAATTCCTTCATTTAATGATGATCAATTGAAGCATATGGTTTGTTTGTGTAATGAAAATCTTACACATGATGAGAAACTTGAGGACAATTGGTTTCCTTTCCCATCTCCTCCAGTTGAAGAAGGTAGTATGAATTTGTCATCCACTTCTTTGCCTAATGATAGAAGTGTTGAATCTACTTATAGTGATATCTCTAATTTTGAATCATATGCTGAAAGTGATTATGACAGTGATTATGACAGCAGGGGTACTAATGTCTTCAAAATTTTTAATAATGATGCATTTGATGAGGACATTTATAATGTTCAACTATCTCTTTGCTACCATGTTCATATAGGACAAAAACACGGTGTTGTTAATCCATTGTTTGAGGAATGTATGGAGTTTTCAAATTTGGTTTATTATGATTTTAATGTTTAAAATGTGTCAATATCCAGTAAGAAATCAGATTGTATCTCTTCTTGGGATAAAAGAGATTGTGAGTTTGAATTTTCATTTGATGAGTCCATTGCTCCATGTAGTGAGCAAGACTATGATGTTGATCAGTTGTCTCCTTGTCGTCATGTGGGCAATTTGCAAGTGGAAGAGGTTTCCAATCCATGTTTTGAGGAACATGCTGATATGTCTTTCCATTGTGAAGTCTTTCCATATTTTGGTATACATGGTCTATGTGAGTATGAGTCATTTAGCTTCTTTACGGATCAGCTGGCTAATGAAGGGGTAATGCAAGTGGAGTTTGATGTTTCTTATGATGGTGCATTTCCTCATTGTCATGGTTCATATTCTCTGATATTTACTGATGTGAAGAATGAGTTTCATACTTTTGGTTATGCTGAATCCAATGGAAGAACTTCTAAAGGCATGAAAGGAATTACAAATAAGGTATTCTTCATTTTTATGATTCCTTATGAATGTGAACAGTAATGGTACAAGTACATTTTTGTTCTAATATTTGTATGCCAAGAAGAAATCAGATTTTTGATAGAGGAAAGTGTTGATTTTAGTTGTGAAAAGGATTGAGGATTTTTGTAAATAATGTACATGTTGTTTAGTCTCTTTCCTTTCAGTTGAGTGGTGTGTTTTCTTTCGAATAAGAGTTTTCCTATTTTGGAGAGGAATGAGAGTTTCAAGAGAGAAAGGAGAAATAAGAGAGAAAAGAAAGTTTGATTTGTTTTTGGGGTGGTCTGCTTCTACCAATGATTTTGAATTCTTTGCATGCGCACATGGGGCACGCATCCTCAGTAAGAGCCACTATTGGAACTCCAAAATATGGATGCATTTTGGAGTGACTACACTAAAAATTTCCCCAAGTATAAGTTGATGTCCTAAAAGGCTTGTGAAGAAGGCCTATGTTGGGTGCCTGTAAAAAATGACCTGATGTTTTTCATGAGAATCCACTTGGGATATGTGTTTACCACCTATCATTTGGAAAATAAAATGAGTCATGGCTTTCAGAATTCATATTTGATATGTTTTGGAGACAGTTGTTTAAAGGTGTTCACTTAAATCTGCATTCTGCTTATTGTCTGATTATAGTAAATGACCTAATTTGCATACTTGCATCTTTGACCGAATAAGGTTTCATGATATAAAGATGATTCTAAGGTTTTGTAGGAATGAGAGAGAAGATATGTTTCCATTTTTAGACCCCCATGAGTTCATTTGTACATTTTTCCAAAGCCATTCCATTTGCAATTAATTCAGTTTCCTAGAATGTGAAGTGTAGAATTATGAAGTTGTTGACTTTGAGGTCTTACAGATTTACACCCGGTTGAATGGAATAGAAAATTTAATTCTCCCCTATATTTTAGACATGGAAATGTGCTACCATGAAGATTTTCAGAGATGTGCCAATCTGTTTGATTAGTTTCCTCAGCTAATTCCAAGTCAAATTTACATGGTCGCACTGATTTTGAAATCAGAAGTTAGTAAAGGGCTGACTTTGAGGATTTATACTAATTGGCCACTTCATGATCAAAACAAGCTAATTGAAAATGTTTTTTCTTCATGTGAAGGTGAATTTGTATCTAGGAGTTCAGATCTTAAATGTTTAACTTCACGCCTCCCTGAAGTAAAAACCAAATAGACTTTATTTAGTTTTCTGTGTATCAAATGATTATTCTTCCAAGAGGCTGACTTTGCATGTTGATTTCTCAGTGTCACTTGATGGTCATGATGATTTATTTGGATATCTTCATTCCATGTGTGAGGTTCTACCAGTTTGGAAAGTTTCAAATATTCAAGACTCAATCTGCTATGTTATGCAAGAGGAATCCAAAGGCAGTTTGTGCAAATGTTTCATCTACATTTGTGTCTTTCCATAATTTTATAAAGTGGCTCACTTCTGATGTTAGATTTTTATGACCAGTTGATGTTCATAGCATGAGGGTTGTTGTAATATATTGTAGGAATGTGAGAGAATATCCATGTCCATTTTTAGCCCCTCATGTGCTTTTTTGATCATTTTTCCAGAGCCTTTCCATTTACAGTTTGTTAAAGTTTCACTGAGTATGCAGAATCGAGAATTAAATGACCTACTTTGTGGTTTCCCTGTTTGTACCCAGTTCAAGGTCAATAAGAATTGAAAGTTGTTTTGCGTTGTAGACTTGGAGATGTACTTCCCTGAAGATTTTTGGACCTTGACCAATCCGTGTGGTCACTTTCCTAAGCTGTTTCCAAATCAAACTTTTGTTTGTTTCACTATTTCAGATCCAAAATATTTTTAGAAAGCTGACTTTGGTCTTTAATGATAATTTGCCTTTCAATTTTCTGAGAAAGATAATGATGGATTCATATTCATTAGGTGAGATTGAATCATTATCCAAGACTCCAGATCTTGGGGGTTTCAGTTGGTAAATTTTCAAAGCTTGTTTCTAAGGCAGTTTATGCAAATTGGCATTGTTAAATAGAATCGCATGTACTGAATAGTCATCTTCAAAGGACTGAAGTTTTGTATCAAATGGGTTTCAAAAAATGCTGGTGGTGAATCTATACTATCTATATGAAATTTTTTCCCCACATACAGTAGCAAAGACCTGAGATATAGTTTGCTAATTTTGCAAGGGCTATTGTGAATCCAGTGTATTCACTCTTCAATTTTCAGTTGTATGGCAGTAATGAAGTGATCAACTTTGAACATGGATTTCTCACAAGGATCAAGATTTTGAAGTGATCCAAAGTTAATATTCTACCTTTGTATTTGGGCCATGTAAATTGAAAATCAAATAAATTGATTGAGCATCTTGTGAACATTGTTGGCCATACAATACTGCTCCACATATTGAAGAGGGACTTCAAACTAATGATTGAACTAGGAAAGTCAAAAAAAGAAAGAGAAAATAAACTTCGAGATATCACAAGAGAGGGTGCCAAATTGATTAAGATGCAGTTGAATTCTAAGGCACCTGAATGAATGGAAGATTCACATGTTGACTCTCAATAAATATCAGTTTTTGCAGTTAAAGATAGTCTAGGTGTACCTTATAAATAAACAATGAGTTGCTACGCCATAATTCAGGAGGTTGTGCAATTTAATCAAATTTTGTGTTTTAAAGTCTAAACAAGTGTATTGGTGGCAGATGTAAAATGAGAGCCCACACCATGGAAAGATTTGATAGAGGCCTATGTGAGTAAAAACTCATTAAAATTAGATAGTCAAAGTGCATATTAATGTAAAGTACCCAGTGTGTGGTGAATGATGAGGAAGCCAACAAATAGACAAGTTCCATGGAAAAACCAATACATAGTCTGGGCAAAGAATAAGCATAAAGACTTTGAACAAATACAAATGGCCACACAGCATTAGAGGAAGGGGAATTTATCAAAAGAAAAACCAAGCAAGTGAAAAAAAGTTAGAGAAGTTGCGTAACACAAGGAGGATCCAACGCGGATATTGAGCGCCAAGTTAAAACTTTTAAAATGTTTGCATGTGAAATGCAATACTCTAATGCAGGTTGCACAAACAATTGATGGGGCCAGCATATGGTAATGATGCTTGTGCACGGGATTGACATAGTTTTAAAATTTTCATTTCAAATACAATACGCCATTAAAATCCAATTCCAAGGTGTGCATTGGAAATTGGTGGAAAATCCCAGGCCAAGCAAAGTTAAAAATAGTTCAAACAAATAGAAATCTGCAGGTGTAAAGCAATTAGTTCCACAACCTTTTTCGACATATTTCCTGTGCTGGTTTTGATGGAGAGCATATTCCCTTCCATTAAGCTTTGGATGATGTCCATGGTTGTTCCAAGCATTCACGCGGGCAGGGAGTATTCTGGAAAAAAGATATGGAATTTGGTTTAACACTTGTGAAATCTTCAAACTCCCTTTGCCGCAGTCATGAGGAATTTCTTTTTCCCCATTTATTTAAGAAGTGCACCCCTTCTAAAGAGAATCACATGCCATGCAAACATGCACGGGGAGGAGAAAATGGAAGACCAAACAATAATTTAAATTTAAAACTTCAACGCATGGATTTGGCAAATAACTATTGGCAGGGTAAAACCAAAAAATGTCTGTGTAGAAGAATTAATATGCCACAGAGGGTTGCATGGAGTATAAAGGTTCTAAGAATTTCAGGCATATAGAATTTTCAAAGTCTGTGCAATGTAACACAAAGCAAGACCCACAGTGTAAAAAAGTGTTTGGCTGAAAGAGCTAGTAGAAATTTTGTAGAAATGGGAGAAGAGACAAAGAATGTGAACTATGTTTTAAGATGCATCCGAGTTTAGAGAAGCTGCACATGAAGTACTAGAGGGGTAGTGAAGTTTCAAGGCATTTAAATTTCCCAATACAAATAGCAAGAGCATCTTGTGCATTTAAAAGGGGAATGTTTTGTTTAAAAACACCAAACATTCTCATGGAAAATCCAACACAGAGGATGTAGCTGGGAAGTCTACGCTAACCAAGGAGGACCCCACGCCCAGCATGGAAGAGATGGGGTGCATGCAAGTCATCTGAATAGAGGTAGGTGTGAAAAAGAGTTTGTCGCACATGCATCGGGTTGTGATTCTCTAAAATATTGATATACTCTAGCACTTACTTTATGTAATAAGAAAAAAACAAGAGGCTCTTTGAATGGCACGCCTAGGCTAGAAGGCTTAGTGTGTGGCAGAGCCCACGTATTTTGAAGTAAAATACATTAAAGTGCTTTAATAACCTTCAAGGGGTTAATCCCACATTCACCCCAAAATGGAATTTTGAAATGTTTATAAGCAAGAGTACACAGTATGCAATATGAAGAACAAAGCCCAGAGGCTCTCCATGCGCAGGTGACAGGTGCATTGGGAAGTGTTCCAGTTGGAAGAACACCCAAATTTTTGTAGGACCTGTAAGGCTAACATGGCAGGTGAGTTGGCTTAAGAGGCTACAGGTTTGGGCATGAATCTCGAGGTGGCCAAAATCAACAGATGGCTTAATGGCTTAATGAGAAAGTTGCAAGGAGGATATGATTAAGCCATTAAGCCATTGGTCCATGTGGCACCTCAAACACATGGCGCCCAGTGGACCAGCGAGCGAATCAAAGGATGCCACGTGGCACAAAGCAGGTGCCAAGTGGCACAATCTAGTGTAGTTTAGAGGCACCAATCAGAGATTGACATGTGGCGCCAAGTGGACCTGCGGACCAATCAAAGGGTGCCACTTTGCGCAATCTGGTAAAATGTGCAGATTTAAATGATTTTTTAATTTGAATTTATTTCAACAAAAGAGTTAAAAGGTGTGCAAGTTCTAAAAAATCCTAGGGTTGACTTAATGGCTTAAAGGGAAGATTCTCAACATCTAACCATTAAGCCATTAAGCCTGAGTGACAAGTGTTGCAAGCTGGTTTAATTTGTGATTAAAGTGAAATATTTAAATAAATTCATCTCAAAAAGGAAGGGTTAAAGAACTTGCAAGTTCAAAAAGATCCTATGGTGGACTTAATGGCTTAAAGGGAAGATGCTCAACATCTAACCAATAAGCCATTAAGTCTAATTGACACTTGGCAGGATGAGATGAAGTCTGGGAAAATTGAAATATTAAAGTTAAATTACATCTCATTTCAATAGTCCAACTATTGAGAAAGCAATTAAATTCAATTTGAAAATATTTCAAACTGTTAAAGGAAATCTGCACGGGAAAGCAAAGTTTGATTAATGTTTCAGAGGGCAAATTATATCCAAAATATGGAGTATCATATATCATCAGAAAGGTCTCAGAATGAAGATTATGATTTTGTAGACCTTTTGAGGGAAAATCCTATCAGATTCTTGCAGTTTCAGTTGGAAGCAGTTGTAGATATTTTTTAGGAGCAGGCAGGTGTCAATGACTGATTTTGTTTTTTCTTTCTCCTATATCTGGTTTCTTCTCTGATTGTAACAGGATGTTGAAATTTATGCTGCTAGGCAGTATCTTGGCTTGGGGGTCTTATTTTTGTGTTGATGATCTTGCAATGTACAGATCTAGATGAATTTTAAGAATGATAGAATCCCTATTCAAATATATGTCTGATGTCTTTGTATTCTTGGTTTTAATTCTTGTGTATTAATCTATAAGGCATGTTAATGCACCAGCTACAAGTTAGTTATGGTCTTGTTTTTGGAGTTTCTTTTAAGGAGAGATTAAATCTTGAATGCAAGTTCTTAGAGTTTAGGGTCAGCACATGAATTTGATGTCCAGATATTGAAATGAGAAGAATGGATTGTAAGGCATTTCATTTGGGTTCTTTGAGTTTGGAGTTAGGGTTTTTTGGGTTTTTATGTTTATTTGACTCTATTGCCCAATAGATAAGGCACTAGTCTTTTTTTGGTTATACGGTTTCTTCATCAAATCAATTATTTAAATCATTTTCCATTTCCTGTTCAAGAGCAAAAATGTGTACAAGTTGTATTGAATAGTGCAAATATGTTTGGTGATTCCATGTAGAATTGAATCTGATAGGTTAGCCTTCCTGAGCCTCTGGGTTCAAAGAGAAGAAGGGTGAATATCCTTGTTGTTACCTTGACCATTTCCCTGGTTCTTAGCAGATCATATAGGTGGGATCCTATATAAGACTGGTTGAGTTGAACTCCCATGTTTTATAAGTCTGAGAACTATCCACGGTCACATCTGCATAATGTTTTAGGTGCACCTGCCTGAGTTTGTGGAACTCAAAGCAGAAGGAGGATCAAATCATCATCAATTAGTATTTTCTTGCCCCTCAGTTTGCATGAATGAGCTGACTCTTGTGAGCTAGACAAAAATCCCCAGGTCTGGTTTGCATTGTCTCTTTTAGAACCGAAGGATACAAGAAAAATCACTAACACAACCAACATGGGTTCACGGTCATAACCACTTAATTTAAGAGATGCATTTTCCCATCGGATATACCTTTCAGGGTCAAAGTTCAATCTTGGATTATATGTAGACATGTGATAGTATTCCAACTTTCCTTTTACCGGGTCATAGCTCCCTACGTTTTTTACTATAAATTCTCCAAATCCTAAATATCCTAGCACTATTGATTTCATTTTGTGAGATCTCATATGTATGGTGATGGAAGTATAGAGTTGTCTAATGATTTCTAAATATGGAATTCTATTAAGAACAATTTTAGGAAGAACATAGGGACAACCCTCAAAACCATAAAGTCTTATATGTGTGTGGTCACTGAAATAATACCAATCACCCCAATCATGATCAATAACACTCTGTTCTTCAAAGTCCTTAGGCCTCAAAAACTTCTTGATTTCGGGTGACATAGAATAATCATATGGGTTTCCCAACAACTTACATGATGGTTTCACCAAGTGCTCCTCAAAATACAAGTACTGACAAATAGTAGACCTTTGATCCAATATGGATAGCCATAACCATACCAATTTGTAAAATCCTATTTTCTCATATTCACTTATGGTAAATTCTTCTATCCATAGGCCCATCTCTTGTCCAGAAAGTAGAATCAAATGTATCATAAAAGAATAATGTTCAAAACACACCTTGTTAGGATCATGTTTTTATCTTATCTATACTATGATTTATCTTATATGCTAAGTATGAACCATAATAATAAAATATGTCGGTATTTTGACTCGATATCAATAACGAGAACCATGGCCTCTATATCCATTAATGGAGGAGATTTGGTTTGTATTACCTAGTCTACTATGAAATAGATGGATTTAATAAGGAAAAAATAAATTCACATCATACAGAGGTTTATCTGATTCGCCAAAAATAGAAAGAGATCCATTTATTCTGGACCTATGTATGGGTATTCTCCACCTTTTGTAAATTTTTTCTAGGGTTATGTATTCTTCTTTAATTTTACAGATACCAATATGTGTTTCACAATATCACTCCAAATCAAATTCTTTCTCTATGTATTCCTTATTAATTGGAAACAAAGGGTCTCCCTTACAATCATAAATTGTTTTGGTTTTCAGATCATATTGATGCAGGAGCATCTTGGGTTCTTTAGAAATCTTCATCAACCAAAATATGTTTGCTTTGGTCTAGTATCTTGTTGGAGGCTACTTAGTAAAGTTCTCGGTAACTATTTTTCTCAATCGGTTGTAAACTTGTTTGTTCTCTATTTGGGCTTGGTTACTTGTTTCTGTCTTGCTTTACCAATGGGTCTTGGTAGTTGTTTGGCTACTCGTTGGGGTTTCACTGAATGGTCTTTGTGTTTGGTTGGCTTTCTTACTGAGTTGTGTATTTTGATATTGGATCTTCTAGCCGACTTCTGTATTTAATTTTCATAGCATAATTAATGTTGGGATCTCTCATTGGGATGTGTGTCAACCTAAATTTGGGTCTTTGATGTTTCCTTGTTTGGATCTTTAGGATCTGAGTGCCAACCTCTTTGGTGGACTCTTGTATATATTTGGTTTTCTATTCTTAGATTTGGGGCATCAATTTGGGTGATATAGAAGATAGTGTTAGTAGATTCAAATGGTAGGTCCGTGACCTCACATGTATGAATATTATCTTATAAATATCTAAATTTATATGGCCAAAATCGGGAAGGCCTTACAACCCAACATGTAATATGTTTGACTAAATAACATAAAGTTATGTTGTTTCTTCTCTCCCTTTCTGTGTTGTTTCTTCTGAGTCGTTCTACAAGTAGGGTTGGATAGCTAGGAGTGCCTTGGGTCCTTATTTTCCATCCCTCCTTGTTTCATGTGGTATCAGAGAGAAGGTGAGATCTCAGTTCCTTCTTGTAAGCCCTAACCCTAGTTGGTTGATCTTGTTGTTGGGTAGCAGATTGCGATTTGACCTACAATTGCAGAGGGTTTGAAAATGTTTCATGGGAGATGAAATGCAGATCTAGGTTTATCTGATATGCTAAGATAGATTGTTGCAAGATTGGAAGCTATTGAGATAGCCCAATGTAGAGGAAGACATCTTAAAGATTTTAGCGATGATGAAGTTGAAGAAGTGCAAGGAGAAGTTCCACCTGCACCTGTGATGGATCAGGATGAAGAGAGATTCCTGAGAGCTTTGGGAAGTTTGAAGTCCATGCCTTAGTTTAATCCTTCTGAGTATAGTGGAAAGTTGGATTCAGATTAATTGATAGACTAGATAACTGAGATGGAGAAATACTTTGAGTATGAGAATGTATTAGAGGAGAAAAATGTGAAGATTGCAAGTACAAAGTTGAAAGTTCATGCATCCTTGTGGTGGGAGCATCTGCAATTGGATCAAAAGAAGAAAGGTAAAGAGAAGATCAATGTATGGGATAAGATGATAAACAAATTAAAAGGAAATTTTTTACCTTGTGATTACCAGATTAACCTAGTAAGGAGAATGAAAAGTTTGAAGAAAAAATATAGCTCGGTAAAAGATTACACCAAGAAATTTTACAAATTAGACATCAGATCTAGACATGCAAAACATGAAGTGGAAAGAATCGCAAGATATCTAAATGGATTAAGAAGTTCTATAGAAGATGAGATCATCTTGGTAAAGATGGAGAGTTTTTAAGAGGCATATCATCTTTCCCTAAAAGCTAAGGATAAATTGAACAAAAGATATAAACAAATACAAACAGGAAGAGGTGGTAGATTCCCTAGAGGAAGAGGTAGATCGCATAGTGAAAACAGTAGATCTGAACCAGAGAAGACAAATCTAGAAACATATCAAGACAAAGGAAAGATAGAATGGAAAGGTGGAATTTCATTTTGAGGAAGAGGAAACTACTCCCGAGGTGGTTATAGAAAAAGAGGGTTCCAAGGAACTTGTTATAATTGTAGTGAAGAAGGACATAGTTCTTTTGAGTATACACATGCAAGAAAGAAAGTTGGTAGTAGCATAAATGCTTTAATGCAAGAAGAGTCATTGAATGAACCTAAGAAAGAAGGAAATCTAGTGATCAGAAGGATACTATTGAGTGAGAAAGATAATCAAGATCATGTAAGGAAAATTTTGTTCAAGACTAGATGCAGAGTTGCGGACAGAGTTTAGAAGGTAATTGTTGATAGTGGAAGCTCGGAGAATCTGGCATCTGAGGAGATGGTCACAAAGTTTCATTTGGAAATAATAAAGCACCCAAAGCCCTATCAAATCTCATGGATCAAGGATGAGCATATATTAATGATAAGTGAAAACTAATTTGTGAATCTGAAAATTGGAAAGTATTATGATAAGGTGTTGTGTGATATTATGCCAATGGATTGTTATCATATTTTTTTGGGTAGACCTTGGCAATATGATATACTTGCTATACATGATAGAAGAGTTCATCAATATACTATTTGGGTTGATGGAAAGAAAAATATCTTGTTACCTTTCATTGAAGAATATATTGGAGAAATATGTACAGCTGTGAAAGTTTGTGTGATGGAAGGTAGATAGTTTGTTAAGGATTTGAAAAGAAATGATATTTTCTATTCTTTGATTCCTTAAAAACTAAGTGAGAATATAGAAGATGAATTTTATGCATAGGTTAATAAATTTCTTACTGAGTACAAGGAGTTAATTTCATATAATGTACATGATGGTTTTCCACCGATGAGATATATTAGTCATTGTATGGATCTGATTCCTCGAGCTATTTTTTCAAATAAGGCACCACACTGATTGACACCAACTAAAAATGAGGAACTCAACCGAAAAATTCATGAATTATTGATCAAGAGTTTGATCAGAGAAATTTTGATTCCATGTGCAGTACCAGCAATGTTAGCACCTAATAAGAATGAATAATGGTGAATGTGTATTGATTCAAGAGCAATCAACAAGATAACAATTAAGTATAGATTTCCTATATCGAGGATGGATGATATAATGGATTGTTTGAGTGGAGAAAAATATTTTACCAAAATTGATTTAAAGAGTGGATATCATCATATCATAATCAGAGAAGGTGATGAATGGAAGATTGCTTTTAAGACAAAAGAAGGTTTGTATGAGTGGTTAGTTATGCCCTTTGGTTTAACTAATACACCAAGTACATTTATGAGATTGATGAATGAAGTTTTGAAGAAATTATTCAATAAATATGTGATTGTATACTTGGATGATATTCTGATATTTAGGAAGATAAGAGAAGAGAATTTAGTGCATATAAGACAAGATTTGCAGAGATTGAAAGAGGAAAATTTGTTGATAAATTTGAAAAAATGTTCCTTCATGAAAGAACTTGTGTATTTAGGTTTTTTTATTTTAGCTAATGGTTTGAAGATATATCTTGAGAAATTTGAAGCTATACTTAGTTGGCCTACACCTGAGAATGTCAGTGAGGTAATATCTTTTCAAGGATTGACAAGTTTTTTATAGAAAATTCATCAAAAGATTTAGTTCAGTTTGAATTCTATGAATGAGACAATGAGGGGAGATAAAAGAGAATTCAAATGGACACATGGATATGATAAGAGTTTTGATACTTTGAAACAAAAGGTTGTTAAATTTCCTATGTTAGCCTTACCTAATTTCAATAAGGTATTTTAAGTTGAATGTGATGCAAGTTGAAGTGCAATAGGAGTTGCGTTGACTCAAGAAGGTAAACCTGTTGCTTTCTTTAGTGAAAAGTTGAATGATGATAAAAGGAAATATTGTCTATGATCAATAATTCTATGCTATTGTTCAATCTTTGAAGAAATGGATACATTATTTGATGTCAAGTGAATTTGTGTTGTATACTGATCATAAGGCTTTACAATATATGGGTAGTCAGAATAAGTTGAATCAGAGACATATGAAATGGGTGGAGTATTTGCAGAGTTTCACATTTGTGATAAAGCATAACAGTGGGGTTTCTAACCAAGTTTTTGATGCATTGAGTTGAAGATCTTTGTTGACTAAAATGAGAATTGAGGTTCTTAGTTTTGATGACATGAAGAATTTGTATGAAAATGACCCTGAATTTTTTGAGCAGTGGAGAGTGTGCAAAGATCCTATTCCAAATCAACCGAGTAAGTATGAAGACTATTTCATTCAAGAAGATATGTTGTTCAAAGGTATTCAGTTGTTTATACCAAGAAGATAAATGATAACTAATTTGATCAAGGAAAAACATAGTAGGGGATTGGCTGGACATTTTGGAATTGATAAGACATTCAGTTTGCTTAAGGAAAGGTATATTTGGCCTCATTTGTATAAGGATGTTCAGAAATTTGTTAAAATTTGTAGAGTTTGTCAAGTTGAAAAAGGAGTAAGTCAAAATACTAGTTTGTATACACCAATTTCTATTCCAGAGAAACCTTGGAGTGATATCAACATGGATTTTGTTCTTGGCTTACCCTGGACAGCAAGAGGTAATGATTCCATAATTGTTGTTGTGGATAGATTTTCTAATAAGACAAATTTCATACCATGTAAGAAAACATCAAATGCAATACATATAGTAGATATTTTATTTAAGGAGATTGTAAGCTTGCATGGATTACTGAAGAGTATCATCTCCGACCAAGACAGTAATTTTTTTATTTATTTTTGGAAATTACTTTGGAAGAACCTAGATACTGAGTTGAAATATTGCTCTACATTTCATCCATAGACTGATGGACAAATAGAGGTTGTAAACCAAAGTTTGGGTAACTTATTGAGATGCTTAGTTGGAGACACACTGAGTAATTGGGATTTTATGTTAGCCCAAGAAGAGTTTGCATATAATAGTTCAGTAAATAGAAGTACTGGAAAGACACCTTTTGAGATTGTTCATGGCATGCTACCAAGAGGTATATCATACTTGAGAGATATTTCTAGAGAAGAGAAAAGAAGTGCTGAAGCAAAAAATTTGTTGAGTTTATAAAGATATTGCATGCGGATATAAACCATAAGTTGGAGAAAAGTAATCATAAATACAACAATAGTGCAGATAGATCAAGAAGACAAGAATTTTGAAGTTGGTGAATTAGTTATGGTTCATTTGAATGAAGGAATATTTCCTGTTGGAACATATGGTAAATTGAAGATGAATAAATTTGGTCCTTGCAAGATATTGAGAAGATTTGACAATGTAAATGCTTATAAAGTAGAATTACCTGATGACATGGATATATCACCTATATTCAATATTTCAAACTTGTATGAATATCAGGAACCTGATGGGGAAGTGACAGTACTGAGTGATTATCCTAAGAAATAAATAGAAGAAGTTGAGAAGATTTTGAAACAAAGAATTGGCAGAAGTACAAGAGGAAATAATTACATGGATTATCTAATCAAATGGAATAACATACCGATTGAGGACTCATCTTGGATTTCTCTGTCTGAGTTGGATTCAATTCAGCTTGGACCTAACACATGATTTGAAGAATCATTTCTTTTAACCCTAGGTGTTTGATGCAGGAGCATCTGGGTTCTTTGGCAATCCTGATCAACCAAAATATGTTTTTTTTGGTTTAGTAGCTTGTTGGAGGTTTCTCGATAATTGCTTCACTCGGTCGATTGAAGACTTGTTTTCTCTTTATTTTGGCTTTGTTACTTGTTTCTATCTTCCTTTACCGATGGGTCTCAGTAGTTTTTTGGCTACTCGGTGGGGTTTCAATGACTGGTCTCTGTGCTCGGTTAGCTTTCTTACCAAGTTGTGTATTTTGATGTTGGATCTTCGGTTCAACTTCTATATTTAATTTTCGTAGCATAATTAATGTTTGGATATCTCATTGGGATGTTTGTGGACCTAAATCTGGGTCTTTTCTATTTCTAGGTTGGATCTTTAGGATCTAAGTGCCGACCTCTTTGGTGGACTCTTGTATATATTTGGTTTTGTTTTTTATGCAAAGAGTCTGGTCACTAGAACAACTTGTAGCAATTTACAAGTCCTTTCTTGATCGTACCAAGCCTTCCTACCACTTTTGACTTGAGTACCCAACACAAGAACCTTACACCTTTAAATGATTGCTTACTTATTCACCAACTCACCAAATCATCTACCCCCATAACCTCGTACTGAGTTGATCATTTTTTCATACATCTCCTTAGTGTACCCTTGTTCACCTATTTTTCCTAATGCACCTTCCTTGTTCAAGGTCATACCAATCTACTCCCAAGCCCCTAAATCATTCACACATGTCAAAACACTACTTTGACATCCCTCAAATCAACCAACTTACTCTTTTTATTCAATTCAATCCAATACTTCAAAATTGTCCTACTCAGCATTTACTGTCACTTAGCACAGTCTGCTACTCGGTATAGAATGCTACTCGGTATTTCCTGCTACTCGGTATTTCCTATTACTTGGTATTTTGGGGTTTTGTGACTGTAGACACCTAAAATTGACCAGGTGTATCTCAAACCATTCCAAATTATAAATCTCAGCCAAATGCTTCAAAATATCATCTCAATGCAAAACAAATGGATCAAATCAAATGGACATTTATCAAATCAAATGGACAAAATTCAAATCAAATTAAAAGATCAAATAATCATGAAATCAAATAATTAAATTCAATCCTAAAGGGATTAATCAAATTATGCAAGTGATTTTTCAATTGTATAGTTCAAATCAAAAAGGATCAAATCCAACCCAATCACCCTTCCATGGCTAATTTAATTAAATGATGGAGTTATTTAATTCCTAATATATTTTGAGACAGCCAACCAACTTTCCCTCCATTTGAGAACACCTCAAAGCTTTTGACTTAACCAAGCTTTGATCATGATCAACTCACTTTACCCCCTACCCTTGGGAAAATGCTATAAATACAAGCCATTTCCTTTGTGTTTGGGGATCCAAGAATTCAAGAGAAAAAAGCATCCTTACTATAGGCACATGAGGAGCATTTGAGAGCTTTTGAGAGAGTTTTAGCATTTGCATTTCATTTATCATATCATGTTTAGGAGTATTTGTTATTTTCTCATATGATCTTGGAGCATTTTTTAGCATTTTGAGCATTCTAGCTAGATTTGAGCATTCATTTTCATACATATCTCATTCTAGGATTGTCCTTGAGAGAGATTAAGCCTGAGAG
>MU221474.1:233268-255079 GCA_018584345.1 Thuja plicata
AAATTTCATAAGGCAAGCAGCCCGTTATACTATCCTTTCTGACACATTGTATCGTAAAGGTCTTGACGGAACACTCCTTAGATGTCTAGAGGAAGATGAATCAAAATTATCTTTAAAAGATGTCCACGAGGGGATTGTGGGTCACATTCAAATGGTTTAAACCTAGCTAAGAAAATCTTACGTATGGGGTACTATTGGAAAATCTTAAAAAGAGATGCTTGTCAATATGTTAAAGTTTGCGAGAAATGTCAATACCATGGGAACTTGATTCATGCACCGGCACAAGAATTAAACCCTTTTGTCACACCATGGCCATTCTATCAATGGGGTTTTGACTTGATTGGCATGATTTATCCAGCTTCTTCAAATGGACACAAGTATATAATCACAGCGACAGAATACTTTTCTAAATGGGTTGAAGTTGTCCCTTTATCAACTACAATAGGAAAACAAATTTCCATGTTTATCCTAAATCATATCATTTGCAGATATGGCATTCCTCATGCCATTATCACGGATAATGGAAAATAGTTTAAGAAAAAATATATTGATGAACTTTGTGACACATTCCACATTACACATCATTCTTCATCCATTTACTATCCCCAAGGTAATGGACAAGCAGAAGAAACCAACAAGAACATCCTGAAAATACTTAAGAGATCCATTGGAATATCAGGAAAGGATTGGCACATTCAAATCAATCTAGCATTATGGGCCTATAGGACTAGTATTGGAACCCCGATAGGCGCTACACCTTTTTCTTTGGTTTATGGGCCGAAGTTGTTCTCCCTTTAGAAGTTGAAATACCATCCCTCAGAGTTTCATTGCATGGATTAATAACGGATGAGGATTATAGAGTTGCCCACCTTCAAAAATTGGAATTTTTGGAGGAAAATAGAACTCAAGCCTATGATCATTTGAAAGTGTATCAGAATCGAATTTCCAGGATCTATAACAAACATATCAAGCCAAGAAACTTTCAAATAGGAGATCTAGTATTGAGATAAAATCCAAAAAATCAGGCTGATAGAGAAAAGAAAGGGAAGTGGGAAGCAAATTGGCTTGGTCCTTTTGTCATTGTTTCTTCATTTGGGACGGGGACCTACAAATTGGCTGATTGTGATGGTGATGAATTTCTAGAACCTATCAATAGCATTCAACTTAAGAGGTTCACACCTGATTCAGAGGAAAGAGTATCAGAATAAAGAGTATAAGTTGAAGAGTATCATATGAGTCAATAATCACCCTTGTACATGAGAAAATTCAAAAATACCAAATAAAAAAAAAGGAGAAAAGATCAAAAATACCAAAAAAAATAAAAAATTTCAAAAGGCCAAAAACATTTGAAAAAGAGAAAAAAGTGCCTTGGTGAAAACCTAGCAATAGGCACCTTGGTAGAAAAAAAAAAAGAGAAAAAGAGAAAAAGAGCAATAATCCCAAGAGGTGAAAACCTGGAAATAGACGCCTTTTGTCCCTTAGGTGTTTCCTAGTTGCATTTGTACATATTGTGGTTTCTGTTATGCCCTGCATCCTCGTCCCTACATTTTGTGTGCAAAATGTGGGGTCCCCCCCTTTTTTTTTTTTTTTTTGCTTTTGCTTGCGGCGTTGCCTTGTCTTTCTTCCCCTTTTTGTTTTCTTCCTCTAGGGTTTTTCTTCCCCGGCGTTGTGTCCTGTCTTTTTGGTTTTCTCCTCCGGGACTCCGGTCCTGGAGGTTGTCTTTTGTTGGGAACCGGATTCCGGACTCCACAATTTTTCATCGTGATGCTCTTAGGGATATCATCACGGGGAATCCCCGGGCCCAGAGTCTGGAGGTTTTGCCTGTCCGGAGATCGCTAGAAGGAGGAGGATTTCCTTTTACCGTGGGTATAAATAGATTTTTTCTGTCACTTTCACATTTACCACGATTAAAACCATCGAGCACTTAGAGTGAATTAAAGAACAATTTCAAAGCGATTAACAGAGCATTTGCAGGAAATTTGAGGTAATCAGAGCTTGACAATTTTCAGTCATTCTCAGGCAAGTGCAAGTGATTCATGGTGGTGCTTCTGACCTATTGACAACTCGAGCTGTTGCAAAGCTCACGCGGTAAACCCTCCCTTTCCTCCACCTTCTACATTCTCAGGTTGGTGTTTCTGCTTTTCCGCCTGTCTTTCTTCCGCTCTCTAGTTTCCTTCCGTTTTGCTTTGTTCCATTTTGTTTCTGTTTGTTTTGTTTCCTGGTTTTGTCTGGCCTTTTTGTCTTCTGGTTTCACCGCCTGTTGGTGGGTCAGCTCTGCCAGAGGGTTGTCCACCCTCTGCGTGGGAGTTTTTTGTCTGTAAATAATGTTAATAGTGTATATAGTGTAGATAGTTGTATATATCTATTTCTGCCTTGTCTGGTTTTCCCACAGGCATCGTCCTACGATGTATATCCATGTATATATGTATAGTTGTAAATAGTCTATGTATATATCTCCTTGTTTCTATGTGTATATCCTTCAGCTTCATGTATATCCTCCCAGGTGGCTTGACAAGCTGGTTGAGTCACCCCTGTGTCTGGTTTTCTGCCTTCGAACCCGCTTCGAGGCAGAAAACCACCAGTTTGAAACCTAGCTCTCAGCTGGTTTCAAACAGGCAGTTTTCTCTCTCCTCCATGAAGTCTATTAGAACCTCATTTACATCCCATGCACGCAATCAATTCCAGCCAAGTGGCTTTTCCTTTTCGCGCATTCGGACAATTGGCTCAGCCGTCATCGCCATCGCATCCATTTAATGCCAACGCACGTGGTGTCCACGTGGGTTTGGCAACTTGCCTTTTTATACATCCTCGCTAATGGTCACTTCTCTGGGCTTCGGGCCTCTTACCACCATCCATCCCATGTCTTTGCTAAGTGTGATAAAATTTCCCAGACCTGGATGTGTGACGAAGATCCTAAGTTTTTGATCTGTTTTGCTTTTTGGTTACCTTTGCATAATACTAACTTTTTAGGAAAGAAAACGTCACGGTGGTAAGATCTCCAAACCCCAGAGTATCTATTTTACTTTGATAAACCTATTCTGACGGTCGCTTTGTCTTGCAATTTCCTTGGCTTATCTTCTAAACATGTCTGAAGCGTCTGCATCATCTCCTCTCGGAAGTCTAGAATTACCTACCACAACATAAACCAGGGCAGCAGCAAAGTTAAAGATGGAGAAAGCCCTGGAAAAGCTTCCCCTCACCATGAAGTATGTACAGGAGGATGGCATCGTGGGCTCAAAGATTGAGTCCAAGGTAAAACTGATAACTAACGCTAATGTCAGAACCTGGGCAGAAATGCAGGCCATGGTGAAGATAATGCACATCCAGCGACAGGCTGGAGATCAGCTCGCAATCAACGTCAGGGGTTCCACAATCCTCCGAGCAGCTTGCTTCCCGTGCTCTGTGCAGTCTCAAGAGCTTGTCCTAACTCTGGCTGCCAACTACAACTCTTCTATCTGGGTTTTCATGCTTGCAGCTGCAGAACCCACAGGATACCCCACTCCACTGGTGTCCCTCGACCCAGTCACATTCCAGGCAGGCCTGGGTATCCCGCAATTTGATAGGGACACGGTGGTCACGAGGACTGACGCCTTAAAGTAGTTTACACAACTGGAGGATGTAGCCCGGGTGTACATGAATACCCATTGGCTTAAGGCCCCGAAGAGAGACCCAAAGAGAATGAAGATAGATATCCCCCGCTCTGAATTCAAGGAGAGCATCCAGATGGGGATAATAGCATTGGCCCGGGTATTTGGGCAACCCTCCGCCCAGGAGTTTTCCAAATGGATGTACTATTTCCTCCTCGGCATCACCACCAAGGGAGAATTCTTTGACTGGGCGATAATAATCTCCAATCATGTCAACTCCCAGTTCCAGCAGTTGAACGAGAAGAAGAAGTTCTACATGTCTTCTTATGTTTTCTGGGCCCTAGCCTAGTAGAGACCCCATTCTAATGGCCTACTTACAGATGGCATTCTCAAGATTGGCCCAGGACAAAAATCACCATGGGACCATTTCCCACAGATTCAATGGGAGGCCAGCTTCCCTAGTTTCTACCGAGTAAATGATGCGTTCATTTACTACCACCTGCTCACACCTGCTCGGGATGCTGAATACCGCCTTTCTACTGAGGTGATGAAGTTAGTTAGTATTTATGGGCACTACTATATCCAATTCCAGTAGCATACATACATTAGGGTCATCGGCTTCTCCAGGAATCCCTACTTGTTGCCCAAGCATTGTGGGGACAAGATCGTGCTGCTGGAATATTGTTGGCAAATGATGGAGTTGCACGCCTTCTTGGCCGTCAAGAAGGTCCCCAACGTCTCGTTCCTAATCACCTGTGGGAACTACACCTGTAGTCTGGCCACCGCGAAGGAGGTAGAAAATGAGATGAAGAGTTATAACTTGCAAGAGTTTTATCTGGCGCGGAAGAACTTTGATCTGCATGGAAAAATTGCAACAGCACTGCCCCGGGCTTCGGAACCTCATCATATACACATGGAAGACTTCTGGGCTGATTGCCAGGATGATGTAGATGTCCGGAGTAGGAACTATGATAGACTGATGGCCGGATTGATGCAGGAATTGAAGCTCTGGAGATTCCCTCCGGGCTTCTCTGACACCGCCCCCACCATAGATCCCCAGTACAAAGAAAAGGGGATCGATAAAATGGCACTGTCGGCAATAGATTGGGCCGACTAGGAGGGGCCCACGATTGAGGACTTCACTCGGGAAGTGGTTGAGAGAATTCATGCCTATTTTAAGAGGGTATTCCCTGGGAGTATGCATCAAGCTCCCCGACCGGTGCCAAAGCAAACACCACAGCCGGCACCTAGATTGACCCCGGGGGCCAGGACTTCTTCACAAGGCGTAGAAAAAGGAAAGAAAATAGCTACAACCCCCTCGGTGCAAGAAGTCCTGATACAAGAACAGATCAAACAATCTGTGGCAGCCTCCCAGTAGATGAGGGAGCAGTTAATAATGAGGCTGGCCACTCCCCCGGTCATGGCTGGACCAATTTGTCCTCCATCCTCCCCGTCACTGGTAGCCTTAATGGTCAAGGCAACGGGGGTGGACCCCATGGAGGCAGCAGCTATAGCCGATGCGGGGCCACCTTTGGTCACCAGGAGGAAGAGGAAGCACATCAAGCAGGTCAAGGTAGAACTAATGCCAAGGGCATCCCTCCCCCAAGAAGTAGAAATCCTTTCTTCCAGTTCTCCAGAACCGGAGAAAGAAGCAGAGCCTGCAGAGGTCCCAGCCAGTCCCCCTCTGCAAGAGGAATTTGATGATGTGTTTGCAACCGATGAGTTCAAGAATTTACAAGGGGATGATACACAAGCGGGGACAGATGTCCTAGAGAAAGAGCAAGAGGCTGCGGACCAAGAGGACTTGGAACAGGAACCTGCACAAGAACAAGGGCAGGAAACAGAAGAGAAAGAGCCGGAACCAGAAATTATCCCCGGGGCTCAAGAGATACAAGGTTTGGGAGTGGACCAACCAAAGCCAAGCGAACAAATGACATCCACTGGGGGAATCGGACCTCCTAGAATAACCGTAAACCCAGCCGCCACGTTCCAGGGGCCACTCCTGGGAGCAACCTTCGGGCAGGTTATCACGGCGGCCCAAACTCTGAATCTCAGCCTGATACCTCCCCTGCTGCCAACAGAGGAAGAAATCCCGACAGAAGAACAGGAAGAACAAAAAGAAGAAGAGCAGAAAAAAGAGGACATCCCCGAAGAAGCCCACCAAGGTCCAAACCCAGCAATAGAAATATAGGACCAGGCTGAGGAGATGGAGGTTGAAAAGAATGTTGCTGCAAAAGAAGTTGAGGCAGGGAGGACGGATGAGGTCCACGACACTGAGGAGCAACAGCCACCAGATACTGGGAAAGAATCAGGAGAATAAGTTCTGGCAGGAAGGCCACCTCTCCCACCTCAGTGGCTGGTAGAAAGCAAAAAGAGAAAAGCTCAGTCCACTCCGGTGATTCCTCTCTCCCTGGCTGAGATGATGGCCCAAGTACAGGCTCCACCAAAAGCAAAGAAAGCCCAGACAGTTCACACTTTGCGAACGAGGTCGGGCAGAGAAACAGTTGCCGTTGTGGAAACACCTCCCCCGGGCGCCAATGAAGCAACTGCAGACCCCACAGATTACAATGTTGCAGAGGTATCCCTGGGCAAGAGAGGGAAGCAAGGCGAGGTAGACTTGCTTAAGGAGACAGCAAGGGCAGTAGAAGCCCGATACGAAAAGGAGGCCTAGAGGCTCAAAGCTGAGAAAGAGAAGAATGCAAATCTTATGGGATTGCTTACTGAGCTGGCCAGACCCATCAGTACCGCCCCTCCAAAGACCTCCACATCTAAGGAATTACCGCAGAGTGACATAGACTCCCTGTGAGTAATGAAAAAGAAGGCCCAAGCAGTAGACGAATGGGTCACCCTACAGATAGGAAACACCCGGCGTTTCCTGGCGTCCACCCTCCCAGACTTATACACAGCCTGGCAAATTATTTATCAGGCAGAAGCTCTTATTGAGAAGTGGGAGAGTGACGCTGAAAATTACCAAGCATGGAAGGTGGAGCTCGAAGAGCTCCTCACCTTGGGAGAGGACATAATTTCCGAATCTGGAATTCTAGGTGAGGAATCATTTGATTTTGTAAGAACTCAGCACTCCAGACTTGACCTCACATTGGAGGTAACCAAGCAACTGGTAGAGTCCTTGCAAGAAAAGGTAACTATCATAAAGTATTCTTCTAATTTATATAGGTCTTTTGTGATAAAGGCTTCCGGGGCTGATCCCCTTAGTACAGATACTTTTACCCTCGAGGATTTAGTTTTGGGGAGTTTTGATGAAATAATGAAATCCCGGTATTTATCTCCGGAGGGAATGGACGGGGCCCGGATGGAAAAACTAACCAAGATGGTACTTAAGGGTCATGACACCGCAAAGATGGCAGATGAGTTTAAAGGAAATGTTCCAGACCTGGGGGAACAAGTTGAAGTGGCCAGGCACAGAAGGGCCAGCCTAAAGAGTGTAGATGAGGATGGCATTTTTCGCCTCCTCCAGGGCTTTAGCAATAATAAGCAACCTTGAGCTTTCTTCGGGGGCCGGGGAGAACTCAAGTGTTGAGAATTCTTTTTTTTTGAGTATTTTGTGTTCTTTTAAGACGTAAGTTCCTGGATCCCGGAGTCCCGGATCCAACAATTTTGTATTCTTTAAAGTGATCTGTGTCCCGGTCCCCGAGGCTGACCGGTCACTTTCAGGAGCGGTTAATAAAAGACTGTCAGAAGGTAGTTGGCCACATCAAGGGGGCGTCAGCTTGGCAGTTGGTCTTCTGACAGGGTGGTCTTCTCAAGGCGCTGCTCAGCAGTACATCTGGCGCATTGGAGACAGGGCACTACATTTCCCATTTATGAGGCATGTAGCCTCAGTCCTCAAGGAACCTACTTCCTTCCTTTCTCCTTTCCGATTCTCTTCCCAATACCGATTCTTCCAATGTATATTCTTATCTTATTCTTCTGACATGACAGACCTATTCCATCTCTAGGTATTTTGTAGGGTGGCCCAGGTAGTACTGTCCCCTGGATATTATATTTTATTAAAGTGTGTAAAATAGGGTTAGGGTTAGAAGAGTTGTATAAATAGGCAAATCGGCCCATTTCCAAGGGTCGGAAAAATTGATTATTTTGTTGTCCATAGCAATAGAAAAGAAATTTCTCTTTTTAAGTTGCAGAGCTTAATGCTCCATTGTTTTGTTCTTGATAGTTAGATGCTCCCCTGGAGCCACCATGATATCATGCACTAGTGCTTGCTGGACTGAATATTAATGAAGAAGGAAGAATTCTTGGCAATGATATTGTTGTCATTCCTGCTTCTGAGTTAATGGTATTTCATGTTTTGATGTTCTTCATGGCTTTTACTCTGGTATGATAAAGTAGATCAACGAACTCTTTACTCTCGCTACTGATAAAATGCTAGCTGATGGTTATGTATTTCTTTGATATTTAGTATAGTTTACCAGGGTATCATTGATGTTCTGAGAATTTTAGCATGACTATAGTTAGATGAAATACTTCTAACCCTATAGGATCTTTTTCATTTTATTTGCTAAGTTTAGAACGCTCGTGAAAACCCTACTTCAATCGAATCCCCGGAGAAGATGAGTTGAAGAAACCAGCTATCCCCCTCAAAAATAGTCACCTCTCCCAACCGAGCCCTGTACCGTCATGACCCAACACCTAGGTGCTTGGAGGCCCGAAGGATTTATTTCCCCCGGAAAACCTTTGCAGGGGGAGTTGGCCGATTTCCCCGGAACCCGGTGACAACTTATGACTGTTGGCGGACCCGGTCAGCAAAACCCCGTCAACAGAAACTGGCGCTAGAAGGAGGGCATGAGCTCATCCCCCTCCCAAGATTCTAATTTTACACCTTCTGAGGGTTCCCCGAGTTGTAGTTTTAGGAGACAAGCCTTCAGTGGGATTGGATCTTTCTCCCCAGCAAAATTTGAAAGAGTCCTTAGGTCTGCCCCGAATCCTGGAAAGTTTGTCAAAATCGAGCCCCTTGCTCAAAAGAAATGGACCTTGAAAATCACACCAGCTACTGTTGTCTGGGGATCTACCATACCTCTAAATACTTAAACTCCCAAGACAATCCTGGGAACCAGTACCCAAACCACTATCCAACATATAGTTCTCTCAATGGCTGCATATTTCAAAAACACCGGGTCCCCAATGGGCACTTTTTCGGGCGCAACCAATGATTTACCCTCTCACCCAGAAAAGCTCTGCCCATGATACAAGCACCTAGGCTGGTGAATCGTGGAAGAACACTTACAGGCATACAAAGATGCCATGAATCGACACCGAATCTAGCATGAAGATGTTGTGACCCGTATGTTCCCACTGTCCTTAGGACAAAACGAGTTGAACTGGTACCTTAACTTTCCTACCAACTCCATCAACACGTGGTAGGATATGGAGGACGCCTTCCTAGCTGCCTTTCACGTACATGTGGACCCAGCCTGGTCCCACAACCAGTTCATCTCCATCAGAAAGGAACCTAATGAACCTCTTGCAGCATTCAACCATAGGTTCCAACGTGCCCTGAAGTGGTGTACGGGTCATTTTATCCCATCTCAAGACGTAACCATACAGACCTATCTTAATGTGATGGACCCTTTCGTCACCACTCTCCTTTGGAGAACAACCGCCTCGAGCGACCGGGATACCTTGGCAAAAGTCTACAACCTAGCCCTAGAGCTATCACGTGGTCTTAACAAATCCCCGGGCGGGATTGGGCAGAGCACACCTTTCAACATGATCCCCGGTGGAAGTGCATATGTCAGGGGATACAACCCCAATCTAGCAATAGGTGCCCCCTTGATGGCAACGAATCCTCCGCCACCTTTGATAGACCAATAGGCACGATACATTTATCCGACTCAGACCCAGATGACACCGGGTCTGGAATTCTTCCCTTGGAATCAGCCGCAACAAACACAACAGACTCAGACACAACCGTCCAGAGTGCCATTCTTCCAGTCATCCGCGATTGGAGGATTATCGCCCTCAACTTTGGCTAATACTGCTGCCTTCCCGGGAAACCAGCAACAACAACAGCCGTCACATTGTGATGCTAACACTCAGTTGACTGCCAAGGTTAAATCCCTCTGGCGAATGTTGTCCACCTTGACCATGGACATGGACCAACTGAAGGTGGGGTCCTACGCGCAACAGAATTTGAATTTCCAGAGGGGGAACATTTTCTCCGGCCAACGAAACAACAATGTCGGAGGGAGAAACTTCAACAATGGGCCTAGGCCCAATCAGCAGTAATGGAACAACAACGCAAATGCCAGAGGCCCTCCTCCGAACCACAACACCAACCAAAATGAAGCTGGACCATCACATTTTACACCTATTGTAGACTTCCAGCCCATGACTAACTGGTGTAGATTACACGACACTGGTTTGCACAATGAGGTGAATTGTGCCACTTTGGAGAAGGTCATCATGATCTCCCTGCTGGACAGGCAGCAGTCGCACGATACTACCCCTCCAGAGCCTCCTGTCTAGGAAACAACCCACAGTGCCTTCACCTGTGATACCATCTTCTTTGGGACTTCCGGAGAAGATGAAGAAGAATCCGAATTGCAGGGATTCTTTGATGAATCTATCCCGCCCTTTGAGGCCAACACCTTTACTAACCCGCAGACTCCATATAACACTCGGAGTCAGGCTGGTAAAGGACCAGCTTACACGCCCACATCTCTTATCAAAGATACTCCTCCCCAGAATAACATGACTGATCGACCCGCGCCTCTAAAAGGTCTTAGCTCTAACCAAGCAAAAGATCTCACGGAGTAAAATTGCCAGTTCCCGAGAGGAAGATTTGACATTACGAAGGCGTTAGAGCAGACCACCACCTCCATGACCTTGATGGAGGATTTTTTGAACTATCCCGAGCAGAAGAAGTCACTTTTGAAGCTCTTAGGAAACCCGGAAGCTATCAGCCACCCACCCAAGACTGTCTCCTTTGAAGATGCTAATGCGGCTGTCTTCCACGGAAACAATGAGGATCCTCCCTTCTTACTAGGCCTGAATATACACGGTAAGAATATACACAATTGCCTAGTAGATTCTGGAGCTTCAGGTAACATCATGCCCTTGTCCATTTGTCAGAAGCTCAGATTCCACCCCACCCCATCTAATGGTGCAGTAATCTAGCTGGATAAGACAGCTGTAAAAATGGTGGGGGAATTGAAGAATGTCCAGATACATCTTATCCAGGACCCCAGGATAGCCAGCATCATTGACATCCAAGTGGTGGACATCCCAGAGAATTACGGGATGTTACTGAGTCAGAATTAGTCCAAGTCTTTGAATGGATACTTTTTGACCGACTTCACCCACCTATGGCTTCCATGGGAAGGAGAATCAAATAAGATCTGGGTCGAAAGTGAACCCCGAATGAAACAGGCCCTTACCGAGGTGGGGAGGGTCAACGAAGTCTTTTTCTCTGGGACTTCTCTGGGGGTGTACCAACCTTTTGAAATTTTAACATTTGATTTCATCCCTAGAGAAGAATCCGCCGTGCTACAGAGAGCACAATACCTAGAAGAAAAAATGAGAGTTGAAGTCAACTCTCAAGACTCCACAGCAACCCTGGCCACACTCTTGTTCGGCACTTGGTGTCGGGTACACTACCAAAAACATTCAAAACTGGAGTGTGGGCCATGTCTCTCAATCTCTAACCGGCACCTTGATGTCCTCCAAAACAAACAACATGCAACTGATTTATCGGGACCCAGTATTCCTACGGGATGCGCTCCTTTGGTGCCATCTCCCCGGGAATCCCAAATTCAAAAGGCTCTGGAGGAAAACTCTACTTTCACGCCGATAGTCTGGGAGGTACCCCCCAAGTCCCCTGGAAATAATCCAAAGAAAATTCCCCCTCCCCAGCCCTAGATTACAAACAATGACTTATGGACCCTGAAGTTCGATGGGTCCCGATCCAAACAGGGCTGTGGGGCCGGGGTAGAATTAATCAACCCGCGAGGGAAATCCTTCCTCGCATCCTATAGGATGCAGTTTAACTATACGAACAATGTCACATAGTACAAGGCTTTGGTCCTTGGACTCTTATTTGCATTAAGGAAAGGTATCATCTGCCTCTGGGCTCTGGGTGATTCAGAATTGGTTGTTAAACAAATCCGGAGTCAATATACATGTCATGATAAAAGGTTGGCCGCTTACCGCAACCGGGCTTGGAGCCTTATTGAAGATTTTGATACCTTTGGCATTGACCTCATTCCCCAGCGATGAAACTATGTCCCGGACACCCTTGCCATTTCTGCCAGCACACTTGAGCCAATGGCCGGCTCACGACTCTGAAGATTTTTGGTTGAGATGGTCCCCACCCCCTCCATCCCAGACAATGTTACCCACTTTCAGGTTTTTGAAGATGATCAACACATCCTGGCCTTCATGGCCAATGTTGGTGTCTTTGAGGACCAGATAGTGGAGGAACAAGACCATGACGATACTGGGCAAGGTGATGAAGACGATGGGATCATGGATTTTCCCACCAACACCATCCCAAAGGGGATGGTTGCATTGGAATGAATCTTCGACTTGGACCCTCGGGCCCGTGAGAAGGTGTCATCCTCCTCTAAGGGAGAAAAGTTTGAAAAGGTTAACATCGGCCAGCCGGTGAAGAAAAGATCATCCACATTGGTACCTCCTGCTCCCCTGAAGAAAAGGAGAAGATTCTCACGGTCCTCCGGGAGTATATTGATGTAATTGCCTGGGGTTATGAAGACTTGAAAACATATGATACATCCATCATGACCTATACTATTCCCCTAAAACCTGATGCTAAGCCCTTCCAGAAAAAGAAAAGACCCGTCAACCCCCTGATAGAGCCTCTGATTCGTCAAGAGGTGGCAAAACTGCTGTCAGCCCAGATAATCTTTCCCATCTGGCACACTACGTGGGTTGCCAACCTGGTCCCTGTAAGGAAAAAGAACGGCAAGATTCACCTTTGCGTAGATTTCTGAAACTTGAACAAGGCATCTAAAAAAGATAATCACCCTCTCCCCTCGTTGGATGAGGTGTTGCAAATAGTAAATGGATCCCAGATGATGTCCTTCTTGGATGGATATTCAGGGTACAACTAGGTCATGGTCAAGTATGAGGATAGAGAGAAAATAGCGTTTACCACCAAGTGGGGAACGTTTGCATACAGAAGAATGCCCTTCGGCCTGATCAATGCAGGGGCTACATTTCAAAAGGCCATGGACATTGTGTTCGAAGGCCTCGTAAATCGATGCATAATCATCTACATGGATGATTTAACCATCTTCTCCCAGGACAGGCGTGATCATCCTAGCCACCTCGCTCAGATCTGTGAGAGATGTCGCCAGTACGTAATATCCCTTAACCCCAAGAAGTGCATATTCGGGGTCACCGAAGGGAAGTTGCTCAGGCATATTGTCTCTGAGAAGGGTATATCCATAGACCCTGATAGAGTCGAAGCATTGCTAAATCTACAGATGCCTGGCAACAAGAAAGAGATGCGATCCTTTTTTGGGAAGATCAACTTTGTGCGACGGTTCATCACAGGATTCACAGAAATAGTTAAACCACTCAATGAGATGATGAAAAAGGATACCAAGATTAAGTGGAGTCCCGAAGCAAAGTGGGCGTTCGCCCAGATCAAAGAGACAATCACGGAAGCACCGGTCCTGGCTAGCCTTAACTATTCCCTTCCATTTTACATTTACTCGTTTGCTTTGCCGTATTCCACTGCGGCAGTGTTGACCCAGAAGGTTGAAGGGGAGGAATGACCAATAGCTTTCATGAGTTCCCCCTTCAAGAACGCCGAAGTTCGGTATTCACCACTAGAAAAATAGGCCTTCACTCTGGTCCGCACCGTGAAGAAATTACGGCATTACATTCTCCGGAGCAAAGTTCACCCTATCATTGCGGACCAGGCCGTTAAATCTCTGCTGATGCAGAGTGAATTGGGCGAGAGATGGGGGAAATGGATGGCCATCCTCCAGGAATATGACTTAGAAATGCAGCCCATGAAAATAGTCTGAGGCCAAGGACTAAGTCGAGCGATAGCAGAAGAGACTCCCCGCATAGAATGCCAAACTTACATAGTGGAGTCCATCACCCAAGACCCGTGGTATACCAATTTGGTATATTTGTTGCTAAATAACAAATTTCCGGAGGGGTTACCTCCCCACAAACACCGTGCTCTGTGGATGAAAAGTGCACACTTCATGATCAAAAACTCTGTGCTTTACCAAAGAAATTATGAGGGAGTGTACCTCCGGTGCATCGATAGAGACCAAGCTGTAAGAATAATCGACAAATTCCATGGACAGTTTGGAACCGGGCATGGCTCAGCCGACGCCACTACCCATCAGATCCTCCAGGCCGGATACTATTGGCCCTGTATCTTCAAAGATGTTTACGCTCACATTAGGAAATGTCATACTTGCCAAACCGCAGTGCATCATGAGCGTAACCCAGCTATGCCTCTGCAACCTGTCTACGAGGCTAGACCCTTCACCTAATGGGCATTTGACTTCATCAGGGAGATCAACCCCAACTCGTCTGCCAACCACTAATACATCCTTACTGCTACTGATTACTGCACTCGGTGGTCTGAAGCTATACCTTGTAAAAACAACACGACGGACGTAGTTATCAAGTTCTTGGAAGAAAACATCATCACACGGTTTGGAATGCCCTTTGCCCTCGTATGTGACAATGGTCCGGAATGGACCTACAATCGGAAGATCACACTAAAGTTCTCCAGCAACTATTATCCCCAGGGAAACGGCGTTGTTGAATCAACGAACAAAAATCTGCTTGAAGTGATCAAACACCTGTTAGAACAAAATCCTTGGGATTGGCATCAAAAGCTAAAATTCACTCTCTAGGCGGATCGCTTTCATATTAAGGCCGCCCTGGGAACATCACCATTCCACCTGGTTTATGGCCAGAACCCTGTATTCCCAATCAATTTACAGATCCCAGTTTTACAGTTCATGCAGCAATTTAGCAACAGAGATAACATTGTGGAGGTTCGGCTCTTGAATCTGGTGCGAATGGAGGAACACCGAGACACAGCCCTTGAACATTTTGCACGTCATTAAGTAGTGGTAAAAAGATGGTTTGACAGAAGAGCCCAATATAAGGCTTTTCAGATCTCAGATCTAGTCCTGTTGTGGGACAAGGCCCGGGAGAAGAAAGGAAAGCATACCAAATTTCAACGGCTCTGGCTTGGACCATATCTGATCTCTGAAATCTGCAGGGCAAACACTTATCACCTCAACACCTTGACTGGGGAACCTGTCGCATTGCCCGTTAATGGATAGTTTCTCAAACACTATTTTGAGTAAGGTAAGTTTGTCCTAAGTTGTACTATATGTAAAGCTTTCCTCTTGTAAATATTCCCTCCGGGTGCCTCGTTGCGAGGTACCCTGTCTTGTAAATAGCCTCGTCGGCTGTCCTCTGGGGCAGTCCTCTTTTGTCATCTTTGTTTTCGTCTTCGGTTTTCTTTCGGTCCTGGTGTTTTGTCCCGTCTTGCAGGAATTGGAATGCTTCGCATAACTTTGGCCTCTGGTACAATGTCTATGACATGGTGAACTTTAGAATCTGTCTTTAGCACGGTGGAGCCGGCCCAGTCTTCGGGGTTCGTTTCACGGGTTATGGCACATTTTGAGGAATCTTCATTGGGCGTTCTCTCCAGGAATCTGGTGATCAGTGAACAAAATAATAATATAAGGAACAAGTAATCGGACACACCGAGGGTAGATCGATTGTACTCTTTGATTGATCTAGGTCTGAAAATCTAAAGGAATTCTTTCTGGGTTCAGAGTTTTGTCCCCTCTTCAAATATCTAAACGTAGGTGGATAGGTGAAAGGAGTACCGCCATTAAGATTAGCTAAGCTTAAGCTTATTGGTGAAAGAAGTACCGCCTTCCCCACCTAGAAACAAATAAAATAACAAGAGGAAAAGTGGGACGGAACTCCAGTCTCCAGGGGAAACGAGCAAATTGATGACTGGTTCGATGTGATTAGTACCTCTTCTCTACTCCTCCCAAAGGTCATCGGCTTGATTTCTTTCTAAAGCACACACGACACCACTGACGAAGGACTACAGACTGACTCCTATGTGGTTGGATTCTCTTGGATATGTTGCTCTTTGCCTGTCAGACGCTTCGGGAAGTGGCTTGGTTTCAGTTTTGCTAACTAGAGATTCTTTAGTTCTCAAATGCACTAAGGCATTTGTCCCAGATAGTCACCATTTGTTATGCCCTGCATCCCCATCCCTACATTTTGTGTGCAAAATGTGGGGTTCGCCCCTTTTTTTTTTTTTTGCTTTTGCTTGTGGCGTTGCCTTGTCTTTCTTCCCCTTTTTGTTTTCGTCCTCCAGGGTTTTTCTTCCTCGGCGTTGTGTCCTGTCTGTTTGGTTTTCTCCACCGGGACTCTGGTCCCAGAGGTTGTCTTTTGTTGGGAACTGGATTCCAGACTCTGGTATTTTTCATCATGATGCTCTTAGGTATATCATCACGAGGAATCCCCGGGCCCAGAGTCTGGAGGTTTTTCCTGTCCGGAGATCACCGAAAGGAGGAGGATTGCCTTTTACCACGGGTATAAATAGATTTTGTCTGTCACTTTCACATTTACTATGATTAAAACCTTTGAGCACTTAGAAGGAATTAAAGAGAAATTTTAAAGCGATTAACAGAGTGTTTGCAGGAAATTTGTGATAATCAGAGCTTAAAGATTTTCAGTCATTCTCAGGCAAGTGCAAGTGCTTCGTGGTGGTGCTTCTGACCTATTGACAACTTGAGCTGTTGTAGATGTCACGCGGTAAACCCTCCCTTTCCTCCACCTTCTACATTCTTAGGTTGGTGTTTCTTCTTTTCCGCCTGTCTTTCTTCCGCTCTCTGGTTTCCTTCCATTTTGCTTTGTTCTGTTTTGTTTCTGTTTGTTTTGTTTCCTGGTTTTGTCTGGCCTTTTTGTCTTCTGGTTTCGCCGCCCGTTGGTGGGTCGGCTCTGCCAGAGGGTTGTCCACCCTCTGCGTGGGAGTTGTTTATCTGTAAATAATGTTAATAGTGTATATAGTGTAGATAGTTGTATATATCTATTTCTGCCTTGTCTGGTTTTCCTACGGGCGCCATCCCATGATGTATATCCATGTATATATGTATAGTTGTAAATAGTCTATGTATATATCTCCCTATTTCTATGTGTATATCCTTCGGCTTCATGTATATCCTCCTGGGTGGCTTGACAAGCTGGTCGAGTCACCCCTGTTTCTGGTTTTCTGTCTTCAAACCCGCTTCGAGGCAGAAAACCACCGATTTGAAACCTAGCTCTCGGCTGGTTTCAAACAGGCAGTTTTCTCTCTCCTCCATGAAGTCTGTCAGAACCTCATTTACGTCCCATGCACACAATCAATTCTAGCCAAGTGGCTTTCCCTTTTCGCGTGTTCGGACAGTTGGCTCCGCCGTCATCACCATCGCATCCATTTAATGCCAACGCACGTGGCGTCCACGTGGGTTTGGCAACTTGCCTTTTTATACATCCTCGCTAACGGTCACTTCTCTGGGCGTCGGGCCTCTTACCGCCATCCATCCCATGTCTTTGTTAAGTGTGATAAAATTTCTCAGACCTGGATGTGTGACGAAGATCCTAAGTTTTCGATATGTTTTGCTTTTTGGTTACCTTTGCATAATACTAACTTTTCAGGAAAGAAAACGTCGCGGTGGTAAGATCTCCGGACCCCAGAGTATCTATTTTACTTTGATAAACATATTCTGATGGTCGCTTTGTCTCGCAGGTTCCCGGGGTTATCTTCTAAACATGTCTGAAGCGTCTGCATCATCTCCTCCTGGAAGTCTGAAATTACCTACCACAACAGAAACCAGGGTAGCTGCAAAGTCAAAGATGGAGAAAGCCCTGGAAAAGCTTCCCCTCACCATGAAGTATGTATAGGAGGATGGCATCATGGGCTCAAAGATTGAGTCCAAGGTAAAACTGATAACCGACGCCAATGTCAAAACCTGGGTAGAAATGCAGGCCCTGGTGAAGATAATGCACATCCAGCAACAGGCTTGAGATCAGCTCGCAATCAACGTCGGGGGTTCCAAAATCCTCCAGGCAGCTTGCTTCCCATGCTCCGTTCAGTCTTCGGAGCTTGTCCTAACTCTGGCTGCCAACTACAACTCTTATGTCTAGGCCGTCATGCTTGCAGCTACAAAACCCACAGGACACCCCACTCCACTGGTGTCCCTCGACCCAGTCACATTCCAGGCAGGCCTGGGTATCCCGCAATTTGACAGGGCCACGGTGGTCACGAGGACTAACACCTTAAAGTAGTTTACACAACTGGAGGATGCAGCTCGGGTGTACATGAATACCCATTGGCTCAAGGCCCTGAAGAGAGACCCAAAGAGAATGAAGATAGATATCCCCCGTTCTAAATTCAAGGAGAGCATCCAGATGGGGATAATAGCATTGGCCCAGGTATTTGGGCAACCCTCCGCCTAGGAGTTTTCCAAATGGATGTACTATTTCCTCCTCAGCATTGCCACCAAGGGAGAATTCTTCGACTAGGCGACAATAATCTCCAATCATGTCGACTCCCAGTTCCAGCAGTTGAACAAGAAGAAGAAGTTCTACATGTCTTCTTATATTTTCTGGGCCCTGGCCTAGCAGAGAGCCCATTCCAACGGCCTACTTACAGATGGCATTCTCAGGATTGGCCCAGGACAAAAAGCACTGTGGGACCATTTCCCACAGATTTAATGGGAGGCCAGCTTCCCCAGTTTCTGCCGAGTAAACGATGCGTTCGTTTACTACCACCTGGTCACACCTGCCCGGGATGCTGGATACCGCCTATCTACTGAGGTGATGAAGTTAGTTAGTAGTTATGGGCACTACTATATCCAATTCCAGTAGCATACATACATTAGGGTCGCCGGCTTCTCCGGGAATCCCTACTTGTTGCCCAAGCATTGTGGGGACAAGATCGTGCTGCTAGAATATTGCCGGTAAATGATGGAGTTGCAGGCCTTCTTGGCCCTCAAGAAGGTCCCCAACGTCTCATTCCCAATCACCTGTGGGAACTACACCTGTAGTCTGGCCACCGCGAAGGAGGCAGACAATGAGATGAAGATTTATAACTTGCAAGATTTTTATCTGGCGCAGAAGAACTTTGATCCGCATGGCAAAATTGCAACAGCGCTGCCCCGAGCTTCGGAACCTCATCATATACACATGGAAGACTTCTAGGCTGATTTCCAGGATGATGTAGATGTTTGGAGTAGGCACTATGATAGAATGACGGCCAAATTGATGCAGGAACTGAAGCTCCGGAGATTCCCTCTGGGCTTCTCTGACACCGCCCCCACCATAGATCCCCAGTACAAAGAAAAGGGGATCGATAAAATGGCACTGTCGGTAATGGATTGGGCCGCCCAGGAGGGGCACATGATTGAGGACTTCACTCAGGAAGTGGTCGAGAGAAGTCATGCCTATTTCAAGAGGGTATGCCCTGGGAGTATGCGTCAAGCTCCCCGACCGGCGCCACAGAAAACACCACAATCGGCACCTAGATTGACCCCGGGGGCCGGGACTTCTTCACAAGGCACAGACAAAGGAAAGAAAATAGCTACAACCCACTCCACGCAAGAAGTCCTGATACAAGAAAAGATCAAACAATTTGTGGTAGCCTCCCAGCAAATGAGGGAGCAGTTAATAACGAGGCTGGCCACTCCCCCGGTCATGGCCGGACCAATTCGTCCTCCATCCTCCCTATCGCTGGCAGCCTTAATGGTCAAGGCAACAGGGGTGGACCCCATGGAGGCAGCAGCTATATCCAATGCAGGGCCACATTTGGTCACCAGGAGGAAGAGGAAGCACATCAAGCAGGTCAAGGCAGAACCAACGCCAAGGGCATCCCTCCCCCAAGAAGTAGAAATCCTTTCTTCCAGTTCCCCAGAACTGGAGAAAGAAGCAGAGCCTGCAGAGGTCCCAGCCAGTCCCCCTCTGCAAGAGGAATTTGATGATGTGTTTGCAACCAATGAGTTCATAAATTTGCAAGGGGACGATACACAAGCGGGGACAGATGTCCCGGAGAAAGAGCAAGAGGCTACGGACCAAGAGGACTTGGAACAGGAACCTGCACAAGAACAAGGGCAGGAAACAGAAGAGAAAGAGCCAGAACCAGAAATTATCCCTGGGGCTCAAGAGATACAAGGTCTGGGAGTGGACCAACCAAAGCCAAGCGAACAAATGGCATCCGCTGGGGGAACCGGACCTCTGGGAATAACCGTAAACCCAGCTGCCACATTCTAGGGGCCACTCCTGGGAGCAACCTTTGGGCAGGTTATCACGGAAGCCCAAACTCTGAATCTCAGCCCGATACCTCCCCTACTACCAACAAAGGAAGAAATCCCGATAGAAGAACAGGAAGAAAAAAAACAAGAAGAGTAGCAAAAAGAGGACATCCCCGAAGAAGCCCACCAAGGTCCAAACCCAGCAATAGAAATACAGGACCAGGCTGAGGAGATGGAGGTTGAAAATAATGTTGCTGCAGAAGAAGTTGAGGCAGGGAGGACGGATGAGGTCCACGACACTGAGGAGCAACAGCCACCGGATACTGGGAAAGAATCAGGAGAACAAGTTCTGGCAGGAAGGCCACCTCTCCCACCTCAGTGGCTGGTAGAAAGAAAAAAGAGAAAAGCTCAGTCCGCTCCAGTGATTCCTCTCTCCCTGGCTGAGATGATGGCCCAAGTATAGGCTCCACCAAAAGCAAAGAAATCCCAGACAGTTCACACTTTGCGAACTGGACCGGGCAGAGAAACAGTTGCCATTGTGGCAACACCTCCCCCGGGCGCCAATGAAGCAATTGTAGACCCCGCAGATTACAATGTTGCAAAGGTATCCCTGGGCAAGAGAGGGAAGAAAGGCAAGGTAGACTTTCTTAAAGAGGCGACAAGGGTAGTAGAAGCCCGATACGAAAAGGAGGCCCAGAGGCTCAAAGCTGAGAAAGAGAAGAATGCAAATCTTATGGGATTGCTTACTGAGCTGGCCAGACCCATCAGTACCACCCGTCCAGAGACCTCCACATCTGAGGAATTACCGCAGAGTGACATAGACTCCCTGTGAGTAATGAAAAAGAAGTCCCAAGCAGTAGACGAATGGGTCGCCCTATAGATAGAAAACACCCAGCGTTTCCTGGCATCCACCCTCCCAGACTTATACACAGCCCAGAAAATTATTCATCAGGCGGAAGCTCTTATTGAGCAGTGGGAGAGTGACGCCAAAAATTACCAAGCATGGAAGGTGGAAATCGAAGAGCTCCTCACCTTGGGAGAGGACATAATTTCTGAATCCAGAATTCTAGGTGAGGAATCATTTGATTTTGTAAGAACTCAGCACTCCAGACTTGACCTCACATTGGAGGTAACCAAGCAACTGGTAGAGTCCTTGCAAGAAAAGGTAAATATCGTAAAGTATTCTTCTAATTTATACAGGTCTTTTGTGATAAAGGGCTGATCCCCTTAGTACAGATACTTTTACCCCCTAGGATTCAATTTTGGGGAGTTTTGATGAAATAATGAAATCTCGGTATTTATCTCCAGAGGGAATGGACGGGGCCCGGATGGCAAAACTAACCAAGATGGTACTTAAGGGTCATGACGCCGCAAATATGGTAGATGATTTTAAAGGAAATGTTCCAGACCTGGGGGAACAAGTTGAAGTGGCTAGGCACAGAAGGGCTAGCCTGAAGAGTGTAGATGAGGATGGCATTTTTTGCCTCCTCCAGGCCTTTAGTGATAATAAGCAACCTTGAGCTTTCTCCGGGGGCCGGGGAGAACTCAAGTGTTGAGCATTCTTTATTTTTGAGTATTTTGTGTTCTTTTGAGACGTAAGTTCCTGGATCTCGGAGTCCCGGATCCAACAATTTTTTATTCTTTAAAGTGATCCGTGTCCCGGTCCCCGAGGCCGACTGGTAACTTTCAGGAGCGGTTAATAAAAGACTGTCAGAAGGTAGTTGGCCACAACAAGGGGGCGTCGGCTTTTCAGTTGGTCTTCTGACAGGGTGGTCTTCTCAAGGCGCTGCTCAGCAGTAGATCTAGCGCATTGGAGACAGGGTGCCGCATTTCCCATTTATGAGGCATGTAGCCTCAGTCCTCGAGGAACCTACTTCCTTCCTTTCTCCTTTCCGGTTCTCTTCCCGAGACCGATTCTTCCAATGTATATTCTTATCTTATTCTTCTGAC
>MU221474.1:257253-295199 GCA_018584345.1 Thuja plicata
ATTGTTAAAATGAAAAACATATAGAGATAAATTGCATTCACATCATTTGCATCCACTTATCTATGTCCTACTCTAAGACATTTGCATCCATTGCACAATAGAAATAAATGCATCATAGAAACATATAAACATGCATAAAAGGAAATATCATAATATCATCAAAGGAGAAATCAAAACTCATCATAAGATAAATGTCCATCACCAATGTCTATAGCATAATCAATACATTAAAGGTACATCAATAAAAATGGTACATCAAAGGTACATCAATGTCCTGATCAAAAAATACATATGATACAAATGATATACATCTTGGGTTCATATCTATTTGATAACCCAGCAGGGACACCTAAACCATCTTCAGTCAAACCTGTGCCTGAACCCCCTGCACCATCTGGATCCCCATCACTTTCTCTATCCTATGAACTAGGAGGTGCTTGACTCATGCTCGCACTGGTCGGTAACTGAGCCAGAGTAGCCAAAAACTACTACAGCATAGTCGTAACCCTGTACCCGCAACTTGCAGTAATGTTCCTACATTTTGAAACAAAGTGCATCATGTTAGTTTTTCTCTTGGTGAACCATTCTAAGTCAATCACAAAACATTAAATCTATCTTTGCTCTAACTTGAGCGTATCAACTTATTTCTCCTAACCTCTATATCATGAGACACAAGGACAATTCGTCATCATTTTTAGTCATATATGATTGACCTATCAAACATCATCATTATGAATTTTCTAATATCCTAAACACTACGTGACATTCTGAACGAACCTAATCTGCATATTCTACACACTAGGGAATTTGTTCAACATCTTTTCACATCAATGTAAACCTGTGCCTGACCCACCTGCGCCATCTAGATCCCTATCACCTACTCTATCCTGTGAACCAGGTGGTGCCTGACTAGTGCTCGCACTGGTCGGTAACTGGGCTAGAGTAGCCAGGAACTACTGCAACATAGTCGTGACCTGATCTAATCTCACTGTAACTATAGTCATCCCGGCCTATAACCCCCAAAAATCCTGCACTATATCATCTGAAACTAGAGGTTCCTGCGATGCTAGAGGAGCCTGTGGTGCCTGAGGTGCTAAAGGTACCTACGGTATCACCTGTGCTGAGCTCACCTGTGGATCAACCTGTGGTATCTGTCCCTATGCAGGAACCTGTCTCACCTCCTGGACCCGTTTGTGCCTATGTCTAGCCTAATATGCATCCACTCTCAATGGATCCTGACCCTTTGGTACCTGTGCCCCTACTAGTCTCTGCCTCGGCTGTCTAAAACCACCACCTCAGCCTCTCACATGGCCGCCTCTCATCCAAGGCCCAGTTGCTCTCTGTACCCATAGCGCTCTGGGTGCTCTTTGAACTCTGCACTGGCATGGTCTACCGCCATCATCCCCATCATCTCCACCATCACCATCATCCTCAAAAATCTCATCAACATTAGAGATAGGCTCTGCCAAATCAGTGAATCTCATGAATCGATGTCGCACGAACCACTCTCGATACTCTGCTGACATCCCTGCGTCTGCAACCTGTGGTAGCATATCCCAAACCCCATATCCCAGCTGATCTATTTGTAGACAGGTTGACTGGTAGTCAACCTGTGCTCCCCACATCAACCTCTCAGCCTGTACTTGAGCATATAATGCCATACCCTGTGGCATATCCTACATTCGGCTGAACTGGCGTAGCACTCTCCCACCGCAGAATCTCTCAATCACTAATGGTGATCGGCCTATCATCCATCGAGGTGAAAACATGTAGGGTAACTCATCGTCATCCTGCTACCATCTCTCACACTGCAAGTATGGCCTCTAAACCACCTGATCTATATCATCAATCGTGCGTCTCCAAAAATCAACCTTGCTCAGACGATGTTGGACAATCATACCATCATATAGAAATGCATATGGGTAACCACGATCCTGAACTCACGCTAACACTGGCCTAGTAATAGGGATATGCTCCCATGTCCACAACTGTAACAAAACTGCACCTGCAGAAATAGTTGCACTGTGCCGATATACAATCTCATGCAAATCATGATACAACTACACCAATATATACGAACCCCAGTCCAATCTCCGTGGATGAGAAATCATGTCTTCTATAATCCAGCCCCATCCAACCACAAAACCACGTCCTCACCTATCTGGCAATAATAATCCCCCTATCATAGCTCCTAATAATGCTAGTAGGGTGGGAAATGAGGCAAATTGAGCCCAAGTAATGCAATCATCTGCAATGGTGTTATCTCCAAACACCCATTTGCATACACTGCTATCATATACTAAATCATAATACACCCGCTCTCCATGAGTCAGGATCCTCAAAAATCTATACACATCCTCTGGCGTAATAGTCATCTCACCCAGAGGTAAATGAAATGTATTATGGTCAGAGTTCCTTTTAATCTTTAAAAGTGGCTCTTTACCATGTGGAGGCGGTGCTTTACCAAATAGGAAGCTTTTTGCAGGCCTATGTGGCGTTTCACACATCATACGCGGCTTTTAAAAACATGGTGTTTTTAGGTGGTGCATTTTCTATTTTGTTTGGCAATTCTGACTTAGCTCCTACGTGGCTAAGGATTATGCGTACGTGACTTTTCACAGCGCGGATGTGGCTTTTTACTACCCCATGCGGCATTTTACCTATCCTATGCGGCATTTGGCTAAACCTTTTCTAAAAAGAAGTTAAAACATGCAATAAATGCAAATTTCAAAGTAATAAATGCACCAAGAGGGTTCGAACCACTCACTGGAGGCCCATAGTCAGGAGGTCTCTGATATCGGCGTGCCCGCTCGAACCTGTGCTCTCGTATGGGGACCACTATCGCTATCAGTCGTTAGAGGATCAGAGCAAAATGTCAATAGTGAAAAGTGAAAATGAATAGTAAATTTATGTTTTTCAACCTATTTAAGCTATTTTAACCTATTTTATGAGATTTTTGACCCAGTCAAACCTAATCTACATATTCTACTCAATGGGGCATTTGTTCGCCATCTTTTCACATCATCGTTTATCAGAAATGCTATCATCTTTGATCTATCCTATTAGCATTGTTCGTCCAAAACTTTTACCTATGATCAAGATGATTCCATTTTCGAGGGGGCATCATCATATCATCAAATTGGGATTTTGCAGCATATCTTGTATCAAATCTAGGGCATTAAAATTTCAAACTTTATCAATCACAATTTCATATCGAGATTTCATATCGGATTTTCATATCAGGGTTTCATATCGGGATTTCATATTAGACTTTCATATCAAGGTTCCATATCAGGGTTTTCATATCAAATTTTCATATCAGGGTTTCATATCGGGAGTTTCATATCAAAAATTTTATATCAGGTTTTCATATCAGCTCATCAGTATCAGCTCAATGATCAGGACAATCAAGATTTCTTTGAATCAATGCGCTTTGCACATCAATTCAAAGAGGGGCATTTGTAAACACCTAAAATTAACCAGGTGTATCTCAAAGCATTCAAAATTATAAATCTCAACCAAATGCTTCAAAATATCATCTCAATGCAAAACAAATGGATCAAATCAAATGGACATTTATCAAATCAAATGGACAAAATTCAAATCAAATTAAAAGATCAAATAATCATAAAATCAAATAATTAAATTCAAGCCTAAAGGGATTAATCAAATTATGCAATTGATTTTTCAATTGTATAGTTCAAATCAAAAAGGATCAAATCCAACCCAATCACCCTTCCATGGCTAATTTAATTAAATGATGGAGTTATTTAATTCCTAATATCTTTTGAGAAAACCAACCAACTTTCCCTCCATTTGAGAACACCTCAAATCTTTTGACTTAACCCAGCTTTGATCATGATCAACTCACTCTACCC
Organism: Thuja plicata; assembly: GCA_018584345.1. Lineage (NCBI taxonomy): Eukaryota > Viridiplantae > Streptophyta > Pinopsida > Cupressales > Cupressaceae > Thuja > Thuja plicata. The sequence goes on from MU221474.1 coordinate 261,132, forward strand.
CCTACCCTTGGAAAAATGCTATAAATACAAGCCATTTCCTTTGTGTTTGGGGATCCAAGAATTCAAGAGAAAAAAGAATCCTTACTATAGGCACATGAGGAGCATTTGAGAGCTTTTGAGAGAGTTTTAGCATTTTCATTTCATTTAGCATATCATGTTTAGGAGCATTTGTTATTTTCTCATATGATCTTGGAGCATTTTTGAGCATTTTGAGCATTCTAGCTATATTTGAGCATTGATTTTCATACATATCTCATTCTAGGATTGTCCTTGAGAGAGATTAAGCCTGAGAGATCTCTTAACAAAGCTTGGATAGAGAACCATGAGATGATATAGATTGTAGCTTCAATTCTTAGATTAACTTGTTTTATCTTTCCATAGAATTGTTGTCTTTCATCTTAATTTCATGAAGGTGTATTTTCTTACACATAGTGACAAAAACCACCAAAATACCTCCCAAAACAATTACATAGCCTTACTTAAAATTTTGGGACAACACTTTTCCCAAGAGGATAGATCATGGATCCTTCACCAACTCATTTTACATGGAAATATTCACTAATGCCTAGGTGGCCTAATTGAGGCACCTAAAGATGGAAGTACTCTCTAGATTTGAATCTTTTCCAAACCAACTATGGTAACATTTAGGGACACTTGGAAGAAGTCTCCTCCTCCAACCTTAGGCTCTGAATCGATTCCCATCTAAAGTTATGGGGTCTACAACCTTCTGGTTAAACACTTTTGCTCGTCACATAGGAATGTCAAGCTAGGGTTTTAGACATTTCTCCTTGAAAATAAAACCAACCTATCTAAAACCAAAATAAAACTAAAATACAATCCCATACCCCTCCTTTAAACCTGGTTTGAGGAACTTTCCACGGTTACATTGGAAGATATGAGGGTTTGAAATCGAGGACCCTAATTTTCTTCAAAGTACTAACATCCGATTGACTGTGACACAACTTCTATCTTATTTCTCGACCTTAAGATCTTTGGTTTTATGCGAATGAAAACTAAGACATACTCCCAACTTCCTATCAGACTATATTTATCATTTGAATCCGTACTGGATTGTGCACAACAAAATATTAGTCAAATATACGGTAAACTGTAGTTTTTCATTCAATTTCTTCAAATGCTTCCTACAATTCTCTTCCAACCAAATTTTCAATGATGGTTGACACAATTTAAAATGTTTCCCCCATCTCCAACCGACTATGGATGTTTATGAACATTGGGTAACAACTTTCCAAAAAGTTGTAATTTACAACTTTTGGTTTTGCAAACAATGTTGTTGACAATATTTGACAACTTTTGCAAAACTAACTCCTAGGAACTAACCAAGGTTGATTTCCACAAGAGATGATGTTAAAAACATCAATTCAACCTTTCTTAACACAAATCTACCCAACCTATGTCCAATTGACCATAGTGAACCATAGGATTTTTAACTCATCCTCGATCATTAGGTCTTACAATTAGGACTTATTACAATGCATAGGATCTCTTGATCCTTCTTGGCACTTAGTCAAGAAAAAAATCATGGAGGTCCTCTTGCAACCTCACCATCCTCTTTTTCTTTGTCTTTGTCAATGGGTGCTCCGGTACCATACTCCCAGGGTGGATTGATCTCAAGTCCTCTTAAGATAAGCTCTTCCAATGGAGTGTCATGCTTCTTCAACTTTGCCTCGTCCATCCACACTGCCTCTTCTTCAGAGTTTCCAACCCACTTCACAAGATATTTCTTTTATTCATTCTTCCTAGTCTTCTTGATGGCCTTTGTGTCAAGGATCCTATCAAGTTTCTTGGGTGCATGAGGAGGTAAATTAGCAAGATCTTCCTGTAACTCTTCAATACGAACCTCTATACCTGTATCATGATGACCTTTATATGGGTTTAGATAAGAAACATTGAAGGTAGGATATATACCTAGAGTATAAGGAAGTACTATCTCATAGGCATTCATGTCATGCTTCTTCAAAATTGCACAAGGAACCACTTTCTTCATGAGTAACTTGGTATGCTTTCCCTTTGGAAACCTATCCTTCCTTAGATATACCCACACCAAATCACCAACCTAAAATTGTACATCCCTCCTTTTGTCTGCACTTTCTTTGTACTTTTCTAAACTCCTTTGTAGAGCCAACGTCACTTGATCATGGATCTCTTTCATACTATCAGCAAACTTCTCTCCATGAGCACTAACCAGCCCATCCTTGGGGAGATACCTCAAATCTAGTATGCCCCTTGAATTATGTCTATAGACAATTTGAAAAGGACTCCTCCCTGTACTTCTATTCAAAAAATCATTGAAGGAAAATTTAGCTTGTGGGAGGATGTTATCCCACTTTTCTCCATACTATTTTTTTAAACATCTCAATAGTTTTCCCATCGACCTATTGACAACTTCAGTTTTCCCATTTGTTTGAGGATGATAGGCTAAACTAAATTTCAAGTTTGTTCCCAAACTTTTCCATAAGGTTCTCCAAAATTTTCCAATGAATTTCACATCCCTATCAGACATAATAGTTTGAGGAAGACCATGTATCCTTACAATTTATTTGAAAAAAAATTTGCTACATAGGTTGCATCACTTGTACTCTTACATCGCAAGAAGTGTGTCATTTTTATAAACCTATCAACAACAACAAAGATACTATCAAACCCTTTTTGAGTCATTAGTAGACCCTGTTGGTGTTTGAAAATGTTTATGCTAACTTCAGCAACCAATATACCTTAAGACTGATGTTAGGAGTGGTTAGTTCCCAATAAGAAATCTCTGTAAGATAATTGGACCAACTATAGGGTCAAGACTGCCCTCTGCACTTCTGCCTCTACAAAACCAAGGCAGGTGTACCTATCTAGATTTGAACTCAATTCTTTACACAACTTATAGTTCTAGATTTTAAATAACAGATAGATGGTAAGTAAGTACTGAATGTCAACCTAACATTCATTGACTCTCCACTACCATAGGTAGAATAAGCACATCAACTAACTTGTAAATAAACTTTGTAATGAGTTTGATTTAAAATTATGGGATAGAACATAGCCAAACAACTCTAGGAGCGTATCATAAAAGGAATATTAGTCTCAGATCAGTGCCTTATCCATTGGGCTAAAAACTTCATACAATACTGAAACTGAAACACCTTATTAGGCATACATTCAAAGCCACAAACATAATAACTTTTAGATTTCTCACTACACGATCCTCAAGTGGATACCAGACAGAATTAATGTGATATTCAAAGGAGTTTAATTTGATCCTCAATCAAATGCCATTGAAATACACATATGCATAAGCAGAAGTCACACAGTAAGATAGGAAACTTACAATTCTACTGACAATACAAGGGAGAGACTCAAATCTTAGAATAAATCATATTAAGTATTATGAAAATAGTTTCTGAACCAGTATGACAAGGAAATATGCAATTAGATAATATGCAAAAGGTGATACAAATTTCTTCCTATCTCCATACCACTAAATTACATCTGTGATCTTCTAGACTAGAAACAAGTATTAGCCTAATGCTTTTACTCTCCCAATTTTCCAGCCCTTTCTAAATGGTCTTAAATATTCCTCTATAGTAACAGGAATGCAACAATCCTCAGACCATTTAGGGTTAGGCTTTACAACCATTCATATCATGCATTCAATTCTATGTCAAGTTGGAATCCCTAAAATAACTTCTCTGTCATCTGTGTAAATCTGATCTTCGATAAATCTGTCTTTCTCATAGTCATGAAAACAGTACCCAGCTGTGCATGAAATATCAATAGCATGGCCCTGAAGATAGTTCCCATAAATACAGAAGTGACCAGGTGGCTCTGAGTACTCTTTTCCTGCTTATAATAATGCTTCTCTACTCTATGATTTAATGCTTCATAATACATCTGATCTGCATCCCTCTGGTTTTCAACAGTTGTCCGAAATTGATCAATAAGATCAGATTGGGTCATTTATGGATCTGAGGTAAATATCAGTCGCACCGCCATAAAAAAACCTTCTGTGAAACATTCAAATATTTGAAAAGTTGTTACAATGGCTACAGGTGGCACAAAAAAAAAATTGGACGAATGAGACTCAATCTGCATCATCATTTTAAAACATAACTATTGGATCCGATCACACTTGTCTATAATTTATTATCTTCATCCTCGGCTACTAACTGGAATTTGACTATCCCCTAACTCTGATTTGATCTGGAGATTGCACGAAAAAGAAGTCTCTAAGTCATGGAAAAAATTCCTTAACTCGAGTTCTATACTGAGACTCAGCGACTAAAGCGATGAATAAATTTTCTAAAACCTTGGGTTTCCTTCTAGAGACACCGCGACTTAGAGACTCGGCGACTGTGTAGTCTCCCAGTCGCCAAATGACTTTCCCTTTTATGATTTTATCTGGAGACTTCGTGACCATCATTGGATCTTTTCTCATCGGTTGACTATCGCCAAGTCTTTGATCTTTGACAAAATATTCCATTCTCTATAGAGATAACCCGACTACCATAGATCCTCGAGCAACTTAACGCCATCCACACGATCTTTCTAAACATACCCGATCTTTATCCTATCAGAAAACATGGCACCTTTTTATCTTTGACTCAAAATAATAACTTGGTTGCCCTTGGTCCACTTGTAAATATGTTGCATCCTCCTGATACCCTTTAAAGTTAACTCACCCCTCAACTCATCTACCACCTTAGGTAACAAAATACTGTGTGTCTCCAAGTTTCAAAAGGAAATCCCTAAATCTAGTTTTGTCTCGAGACTAAACACCTACCGCAAGAGCTAATAGAAGATTGACGATGAACGCTGAGTCTCTAAAAAATTTAAATTAACCACAAACCTTAAGGAGACCACGCGACAAGAAGGAACACAAACCAAGTTGTAACAATGAGTCAAGATCATGCGACAACGCGACCAAAGCATATCACCAAGTCTCCAAGACATTTAAGAATATTCCCTGTGCTTAAGAGATCATGTGACCAAGATAAAGTCAAAGTTTCTGAACAGATTGGAATATTCAATTTTCATTATGCGACTGGGAGACTTCAAAGGGTAAGGAAAGTGTACATGGGAAAAAACTTTACTTAAGTGGCTCAAAAAAGTAACTGCAAATTAGAATATCTTGCGATGGTTTAGGGTTTTATCATGAAATGCATTGAATCTAACACTTAGGTCATTTTCATGGGCAAAGACAGACACAAACAACAAGGGAAAAGAAGCTTGGAAGAAACAAAATTTTGCAAGTGCTAACAAACCCATCAAAAAGTTCATACTACAACTTTCCCAAGGTCTTGTAGGTACGGGAAATGGTTGGTACAATCCATCATTGGTTGAAGTACCTTTGGCTTTGTGACATATAGTACATGTCTCTACAAACCTTTTGACATCTCCTTGCATCTTGAGCCAATGATAATGTCTTCATACCTGTTCTAGGGTCGTATCCAACCCAAAGTGCCCACTCATGCTTCCACAATGCTTCTCTTTCAAAATGTTCTCCCTCATGGAACACTTAGGAATGCATAGTTGATGTCCTTTTAACAAAAAACCATCTTGAAGAAAATAATTAGAATACTCAACATGACATCCCTCTAAAAATTCAGAACAAACTTTATCGATCTCATGAAAATATTCATCATTCTCATACATACCTTTCAAGGAGTCAACACCCACACTTTGCAACTTTACCTCTTGCACTGTCATGGCCCTCTTTCTCAAAGCATCAGCCACTTTGTCAGAAACTCCTTTCTTATGTTTGATTTAAAAAGTGTATGATTGGATTGATTCAACCCACTTCATGTGCTTATGGCTTAGTTTCTCCTAGCTATTCAAGAAACTAAGTGCTTGATTGTTAGTGAAAACCACAAACTTCTTTGGAAGGAGATAGTGCCTTCATTTCTTCAAGGCTTGAACTAAGGCATACATTTCTAAATCATAAGAGGAATACTTCCTCTTAGCCTCATTCAAATTTTCACTAAAGAATGCAATAGGCCTTCCTTCTTGGCTTAAAATAGCTCCTATAGCCGCATTTGATGCATCACATTCAATAGTAAAAAAATTCTGAAAATCTAGAAAAGCCATTATAGGTTGTTTTTCTACCTTTTGCTTAAGACTTTGAAAAGCCTCCTCAACCTCCTTGGTCCACACAAACTTGCACTTCTTTCCCCCTTTGATAGTCTCCAAAATTGGTGCACAAATCTGATTGAATCCCCTGATGAATTTCCTGTAAAAAGAAGCCAATCCATGGAAGCTTCTAACCTTTTCCATTGTCCTTGAAGAGGGAAAATTCAAGATTCTTTCCACCTTTTCTGGATCCATCTTTATGCTTTCACATGAAATCACAAAGCCAAGGTACACCAATTCTTCTTGCATGAAGATACATTTATCCAAATTTATTAGGATCTTCTCCTCTTGCAATCTTGTAAGGACCAGATTTAAATGCTTTAAATGCTCATCTTTTCTCTTACTGAAGATAGGGATATCATCTAGATATACAATCACAAACTTTCCAAGTAATGGTTTCAAAACTTCATTCATGAGCCTCATGAATGTACTCGGAGCATTTGACAACCTAAAAGGCATCACCCTCCATTCCTAGAGGCCTTCATTAGTCTTAAAGGTTGTCTTCCACTCATCTCCAGCCCTTATTCTGATTTGGTGGTATCCACTTTACAAGTCCACACCTTTTTATAGTACTTTTCTCCCCCAAGATGGTCCAATAAGTACTCAATCTCAGGCATAGGAAACCTATACCTAGTGGTGATTCTATTAATTTCTCTAGAATCATTACATATCCTCCAAGTCCCCTCTTTCTTTGGTGCTAATAAGGCAAGGACTGCACAAGAGCTCAGACTGTTAGTTATCAAACTCTTCTCCAAAACTTCTTGGATTTTCTTGGACATCTCTTCATTCTGTTGGGGAGTGATATTATATGTTGCTTTGTTTGGAAGTGTGGCTCTAGGGATCAAATCAATATTGTGGCTAATCTCTCTGATTACGGGTAGGGTATTTGGTAACTCCTTGGTTACAATCTCCTTTTACATCTCTAGAAAATCTTCTACCACTTTAGAACCTACCCTCCTAGGATCCTCCTTCACTTTCAACACCTTTCCCTCTTCTTGTTTTGGCAACACTACCAAGGCATAACAAGGATTACTTTTCTCCTTTAACACCTTTAAAAATTCTCTCTCCTACAAACAAAAACTTGGAATATTTTTGTTCTTGACCATTATCAAGTAGGGGTAGTAAAGTTACCTTCTTACCTTGGTTTTGGATGGGGTAGGTTTTCTTCCTTCCATCATGGTGTGCCTCCAAGTTGTACTGCCATAGTCTCCCTAAGAGAAAAATGACACGCATTCATAGGTACAATGTCACAAAGTACTTTTTCCTTGTACTTCCCAATCTGAAACTCTATCCATGCCTCCTCTTCAATGACTATTTGTTGTCCTTTTGTGAGCCATGACACCTTGTAGGGTGTGGGATGTGGAATCCTCTTTAACTTCATCTTTTTAACAACTTTAAGGGACACCAAGTTGTCAGTAGAACCAGAATCAATAACCACTCTACACATCGTGTTTCCTACTCTACAAGTGGTTCTAAAAAGTGTCTTCCTTTGGGGTGGCTTTGGTGCACTAGGTTCTTTGATCAAAGTTCTTCTCATCATGAGTGACTCTCCTTGTTCGGGTGCTGCAAAGGATTCATGTGAATTCACACTTTGGGAGTCTTCATCTCTCGCCAAATTTAGTCTCCTTTCACCTTGCTTGTTCCCTTTTTCAGGACACTTTGATGCTAATTGCCTAGGTTGATGGCACCTATAGCACTTGATGGTATCAATGCCTCTTCCTTGAATCTCCCTCTAGAGCTTGATCTTCTTCCCCTAAAGGAAACCCTAAATCATCTCTCTCCTTGGTTTAGTTCATGGTTTGATTCTCCAAAGTCCTTAGGACCTTGTCCTCTTCCACTAGACATGCCTATGCCCCTACTTCCAAAATCTCTTTGTTCTTTCCCTCTACCCCCTTGATTGTGTTTCCTCTTGAGTTTCTCCTCAACCTTCAATTCCAATTGATAGTATTTCTATATTTTGGTAGGGATACTCAAACTAAGTTCATCTTGTATGGATACCCTTAATCCTTGCATGTATCTTGGAAGTTTCACAATTTCAGGTTCGGCCAAATTGGATTTCATTACAAGCCTCTGAAATTCTTCAATGTAACTTGAGACATCTAAATCCTTCTGCCTCAAACTCATCCTCCTCTTATGAAGTTGAAATTCATAATCTTTAGGGATGTACGCCTCTCTGAGTAAGGCTATCATCCTCTTCCAAGTAGTTACTTGTCTCTTACCAACCTTCACCCTTTCATCTTGAGTGAAATTCCACCATGTGAGTGCAGATCCTTTCAACTTTGACCTGGAAATTTTTACCCTCTGATTCTCAGGGATATCTTCACACTCAAAGAAAGTGAGAGCATCAACTCAATCCATATCAGCATCTAGGTCCATCTTCCCATTGTAGGTAGGCAATTCCAACTTAACATCCATGGTCCTCCTCTCCATAGATTTTAGGGTCTTCAAGAGTAATCTATGATCTATAGGAAACTCTTCCTCTTCCTTCTCAATGGATTCTTCTTCACTCCCTTCCTCATCTCCATCAAAGTCTCCACCACTCTTCCTCCCCATCTTCTCTGTCATATTTTTCATGTCTTCAGCCATCTTCTCCATTTGTGCCTCATGCCTTACCTTTTTCTCTTTCACAAACCTTAAAATTTCTACATTTGTCATCCGATGGCATCTCGCCATCATCATCTTCTCTAGACATGGTTCACAATCCTCCTAAGGATCCTTCTTGATCTGATACCACTTTATGCAGAGGGTCTAGTCACTAGAACAACTTGTAGCAATTTACAAGTCCTTTCTTGATCCTATCAATCCTTCCTACCCCTTTCGACTGGAGTACCCAACACCATAACCCTACACATTTAAGTGATTGTTTACCTATTCACCAACTCATGAAATCATACACCCCCATAACCATGTACTGAGTTGACCATTGTTTCATACGTCTCCTTAATGTACCCTTGTTCACCTAGTGTTCCCAATGCACCTTCCTCATTCAAGGTCATTCCAATCTATTCCCAAGCCCCTGAATCACTCACACGTGTTAAAACACTCCTTTGACATCCCCCAAATCAACCAAATTAATCCTTAGATTCAATTCAATCCAATATTTCAAAACTTTCATCCTCGTCATTTATCGTCCCTTGGCACAGTCTGCTACTCGGTATAGCCTACTACTCGGTATTACCTGCTACTTAGTATTGCTTGCTACTCAGTATTGCTTGCTGCTTGGTATTGCCTACTACTCAATATTTTGGGGTTTTGTAACAAAAACCACCAAAAGACCTCCCAAAACAATTACATAGCCTTTCTTCAAATGTTGGGACATCACTTTTCCCAAGAGGATAGATCATGGATCCTTCACCAACTCGGTTTACTTGGAAATCTTCACTAATGCCTAGGTGGCCTAATTGGGGCACCTAAAGAAGGAAGTACTCTCTAGATTTGGATCTTTTCCAAACCAACTATGGGAACATTTAGGGACACTTGGAAGAATTATCCTCCTCCAACCTTAGGCTTTGAATCAATGCCCATCTAAATTTATGGGGTCTACAACCTTCTAGTTAAACACTTTCGCTTGTCACATAGGAATGTCGAGCTAGGGTTTTAGACATTTCTCCTTGCAACTACAATCAATCTATTTGAAACAAAAAGCAAACTAAAATACAATTAAATACCTCTTCTTTAAACCTGGTTTGAGGAACTTTCCACGGTTACATTGGAAGGTATGAGGGTTAGAAATTGACGGCCCTAATTTTCTTCAAAGTACCGACTTCCAGTTGACTGTGACACGATCTCTGTCTTATTTCTCCATCTTTAGATCTCTGGTTTGATGCGAATGAGAACTAAGACATACTCACAACTTCCTATCAAACTAGATTTATCATTTGAATCCATACTGGATCGTGTACAACAAAATATCAGTTAAATATACGATAAAATGTAGTTTTTCATTCAATTTCTGCAAATGCTTCCTACAATTCTCTTCCAACCAACTTTGCAACAATGGTTGACACATTTTAAAATGCTCCCCCCAGTTTCAACTGACTGTGGATGGTTATGAATGTTGGGTAACAACTTTCCAAAAAGTTGTAATTGACAACTTTTGGTTTTGCAAACAATGTTGTTGACAATATTTGACATCTTTTGCAAAACTAACTCCTAGGAACTAACCAAGGTTGATTTCCACGAGAGTTGATGTTAACAACATCAATTCAATCTATCCTAACACAAATCTACCCAACCTATGTCCAATTGATCATAGTGAACCATAGGATTTATAACTCATCCTCGGTCACTAGGTCTTACAATTAGGACTTATTACAATGCATATGATCTCTTGATCCCTCTTGGCACTTGGCCAAAACAAAAATCATGGAGGTCCTCTTGCAACCTCACCATCCTCTTTGTCTCATTCTTTGCCAATGGGTACTCCTGCACCACTTTTCTTAGATTTGGGGGATATAGAAGATAGTGTTAGCAGATTCAGATGTAAAGTATGTGACCTCGCATGTATGAATATTATCTTATAAAGATTTGAATGTATATGGCTGAAATTGGGAAGGCCTTACAACCCAACATGAAATAAGTTTGATGAAATAATATAAAGTTATGTTTTTTCTTCTCTCCCTTTCTGTGTTGTTGCTTCCGAGTTGTTTTGCAAGTAGGGTTGGATAGCTAGGAGTGCCTTGGGCCCCTCTTGTCCATCCCTCCTTGCATTACATATTTATCTACCAGTGCAAGCATGAGTTCTATTTTTACAAATACATTTGGTACAAGTAATTTTCCCAAATTGAACTTTCATGAGTTACATATCAGGCACATCTTTCCTCTTCTAATGAAAAATAAATAAATCATATCCCCTTAACTCTGTCAATGTATCGCCTAAATCTTCAAATCTATCTTATAACCCTTCATCGCCAACATTTTTCTTTTTAGAAAGTTGTCCCTTTGGTTTTACCTCTTCACTACCTTCTGGTTTTCAAGGGTCCATTTTTTTAGCCCTAGTTTTCTTGGAGGATTAAGCTTCCATGGTAATTAACAGAATACAACCAGTGAGAATTCCGAGAACCTGACTTGTTGTGCTAGTTGCAAGATGTGCTTTCACCAATTCCTCTACGAATGTCAATCTGCTTCTGAATTCTTCTCACAGCTGTTCAAAACATGTGAATTTATTCTCCTTAAATTTATTATAAAGAGGTTATGAATTCACCGTGTTATAAGGGTCATTAATAGCCACCGTCTTTTTTAAATTCTCGTGTCGATGTGACCCCCATCGTCATCATGATTCCCAATAAATAGGATTTTCCTAGTTTTTAAGAGACATTCATTAGCTTCTTTGATATTTCATTCTTCCAGTGATTCATCGATGATATTGATTAATATTTTCCTCTAAAATTCCCCTTTTAATGTAATGTTTTCCGTCAAATAATCCTTATAATGCTTTATCGATGCTTACGTTTCATCGATAAGAATTTTTTATAGAATAAGAATGCAGTACATCAATATCTCCTTTTTAATGAAGAATTTCTTTTCAAGCTATCTCTTTTTTTATTTTATCAACGTTCATATTTCATCGATGGAATATTCCTCTTTCATCCTTTTATCGATGAAACATTCCTTTTGCTAAACCCATAAATTATTTCATCAAAAGCAATATATGTTCGATAAATTTTTTCGTTGAAACATTAGAACCATCTCCTCAACATAACCCCATTTAGATGAGACATTTCTTTCAAAGAGGAATTTTTTACTTTGTTAGATACTTCTTTCTTTATCGATAGGACCTTTCAATGGAATATCCCAAGTCTCTCTTCGATATGTTTTTCTACTTCATCAAGACTGCTCCTTCGATAATACAATAAACATGCCCCATCACTATGTTTTCTTTTCTACAAAATATCTTTATCGAAGAGAAGATTTATTTATTGTTAGACATACACTCTTTCATCGATTCGCATTCCGTTCAATATAACTTGGAGATTGTTACATCGAAATAGGATTTTAATGCAACAATGGTTTCAATGGGGTCTATTTTTATTTCCTTGATGCCCAATCCTCCATTGAAAACCTTTTCCTTAGTCCAAATTCATTTTAGTCAATGAATGTATCACATATGTCATTACCAACCGATTGGTATTTTTGATGAAACTTATCTTTTGGTAAAACAATTTCATCTTTGTTAGATCTCGTAGTTCATCAAAATACTTCTTTCAAAAAGACTCATGTTGGGCTCCATCGATGTGTGTCCATACTTATGATAATAATTTTCTATGCTATTCTTCCTTTGATATAACCTTTTATCCCTTCCTCGATATCATTTTGTCATCGAAAATTATTCTTTTTGATGTAACCACACACAAGTTTCGTTGATATTTATCTTTTACTGAAATGTTGCTATTTGCTTTTTTTCTAGTTGATTTTTGACGGAATAGAAAAATATTGGTTAGAAATTTGTAGGTATACAAAATTTTACTAAGAGGGGTTTGGATGGGGAGTGAATCAGTAATCTCAACTCTTATACTTTAGAACACAATCTCTAATCTTCTCCAATAGATTTACCGATTACAGTTTCATTCACCTATGACAGTCTTATTAGTTACAAAAACATTAAACATCCATGCATCATAAAATAAACATTAACACCACTATTTATCACGTGGAAACCCGATCACAGAAAAAACCACAGTGTGAGATTTGTGCCCACAAATTTTGTACTCTTCTGGAGTACGCTCGGTAAAGAGCTTGCTCCGTTAAGGGTTACAAAAAAACTATTAATTTCTACCCAGTTATGGGATTTACCTAGAGACCTGTTAAAGTCTTATACCCTATTAGGAGTAACCTCGTGAGAGGATTTTATCCCACTTATACAATGTTCACCTTGTTTAAGGATTTACAATAGACCGATTAGGGTCACCCGATAAGGAATTTTTACTGTCACAATTATTAGAGAGTAACAACGTATAATGATCTGTAGTTTGCACTATCTCTGCTATATCAGATCCAATAAAGGTCTCTAACACAATAACATACCATTCAATCTTGTGTATCCTTCTCTATATTCTCTCCTGTGATCACAACTATCTTTTTCCGATTAGTTCTTATGTTCCTCTGATATCCTATCTTCTCCTTCGTCACAATAACCTAACTTCATCTCATCTTCTTCCTTAAGTAGATTTTATTTAATCATCAAAACTTAAAACCTAGATTCAACAATCATAACTTCATCATAATAATAAATCATTTTCTTGTTCATCCTTCCTTTTCGGTTGTGTTGTGATCTTTTCTTTTAACCCAATAGCTATCGGCAACATCATTCGATAGCTAACCTTCTTGTCGATAAGTTTGTCTTTAATGCCGATAGTTAATGCTTTTCTACTTTGACATCAATGAAAAACATTATAACTTCCTTATCAACTAGAGAAGTTATACCGAGAATCTCTCTATATATGCTAACAATCTCCCCCTTTGGCATTGATGGCAAACATATTGTTAAACAACATCTTGGCAAACGTCTAGTGATACATCGCTATCTATACCTTTCTGTACTAGTCATTCAATTCTATCCAATCTGCTTCTTCATCCTTTATCCTACTTTTTGTACTCATACTTCTCCTTACTAATCTCTTCCTTTTTAATCTCCCCCTTTGACAACAATGCCAAAGGTGATCAACCTTACTATACTGTCAACTGATTTTGTATTGTTTTGTTCTACTTTCTTTACCTTACTGCCTAGACTGCTCCCCCCATAGAGTAGCCTTCCTATATACATCAATTCATACTTGAGATATTTTGTTAGAATCTTATGAACTAATGCATATTGCGTCTTCTTTTAGTTAATTTTCGATAGGGGTAGGACCCCTAGTTTACCTCTCTCTTTAGGTAGTGATTTAGTGAATATGTCTGCAACTTGTTCCTTTGTGGGAATTTATTCCAATCTCACTTCTTTGTCATGTACTCGTTCCCTTAGAAAATGATACTTGATAGCTATATGCTTAGTCTTTGAGTGCACTACCGGATTCTTTGATATATTAATAGCACTAGTATTGTCACAATGTATAACAAGAAGTCTTTCAACTTTCTCATGTATTCTTTCCAATATTTGTTTTATCCATAACACTTGCTGACAATTAATGGCAGCAACAACGTATTCAGCTTCACTTATAGTATTGTGAAATACAATTTTGTTCTTTCTTTCCATGACACTAATATGCTTCCTAGATTGAAAAAATCTCCTCCACTTGTACTTTTTCTATCATCAACATTTCCAGCCCAATCTATGTTTGTATATTCTTGAAGATTAAAATCTCTTTTTCACTCATACCATACTCTCGGTGCTTGCTTCATATAATACAATGCTTTGTGCAATCTGCAAACCAAATTCTTAGCTTGTTCATCAAAAAATCCTTCAAGTTGTTCAATATAAACTTCTTCTAGTATTCCATTCAGAAATATTGATTTGACGCCCATTTGATAAAATTTAAATCCTTTATATGTTGCGTAAGCCAGTAGTATTCTGACTCCTTCCAATCTAGCCACAAGTGCAGAAGTCTCTCACTAATCTAGTCCTTCTTGTGTATAGCCTTTGAAAACTATTCTTGCTTTGTTTCTTATTACTTCACCATTCTCATTTAGTTTGTTCCTGAAAACCCATTTCATTCCTATAGAATTTTTATCTTTAGGTCTGGGAACTAATGACCACGTTTTATTCTTCTTAATCTGTTCAATTTCTTCCTTCATTTCCTGTATCCAGTATTCATCTTTTGGTGCATGTTTTACCAATCTTGGTTCCATCTCCGATACTGGACATGTAGTTCACAGCTACAATGCATATGCTTTGCAAGTACTGGCCACTACATGACACTTGTTTCTAAATAATTTTATATTAGTTTATTTTACATGCAATCATATTTGCTACGAAAATTTAATATGTAGCTAGGCAAATATTATGTACTACTTTTGGGTTCATATCAGGCTATTAACATATCTTGTGCTACTCTAGTCTGCTTGTTGCAAACCAATACTAGTTCATATTTTGCTTTGAGGGACTATTTGGACTATTAACATATCTTGTGCTACTCTAGTGTTCTCTTTGCGAACCAATATTAGTCATATTTTGCTTTGAGGGACTATTAGTATGTTTTGTAACTTGATACATGTTAAAGCTGTAAAACTGCATCCACTATTTTATTTTATTCTTTATATTATTTATTTATTTATTTATTTATTTATTTACTAATATTGCCATCGTAGTTCGATGATAAAGCAAAGTTCAAATATGAGACAAATGGCCTCCAAATTCAATCAAGACTTCAACCTTGATGGTGGTTTACCTAAGAATAGTCACCCGAGAAACCAAAAAATATTTATACATTTGGTGAAAAAAGCTAAAAGGTTATCTCCAACAACCATGAACTCTGGTTCAACATGACTCTATAGTGCTAGGGCCTTGAACTGAAATAAAACGATCAACAAAAACCTTTTTCAGGTTTCCAATCTTAACGAGCTTAATGTCATCTGCATTGTCCTATTCCTAATGATAAAATTGTGGGAAGATATCCAAGGAATTTCACGAGAAGTAACATTACCTTGTGAAAGACCTTGGGTGTAAATGCCACCATTTTTGGGCACCATGACTCATTCCAAATAGCAGTAACAAAAACAATGATTGGATTCGAATGTTGCTTGACCGTTTAAAGACTCGAAGCTTCCCAAAGGATAATAAGTCTAGAGAAATCCAGCAATTAATGTTGTATTACAATAAATTTCTTGCAGAGATTTACAAAGGGAAAAAAGCTGTGTACCAAAAGTAGGGCTGAAGGGCATAAAAAGCACACCTCAATTTTCCTTTTAAAATATATCAATCTAAGAAAGCCAAACAGGCAAAGTGCCTATTCCAGATGACCTTTTGACTGAACAGTTCCCTTAGCCCATGTCTCTGAAGCCAATATAAATGTTTTCACATTGAAAAATTTCAACAGTTTTCCAAAGAGATCTTCAAAAGAATGGTGTCTCCAAAAACAACCACTACCATGCAATAAGGACCTTAATGTAAGAAAGAAGCTATTGATACATTAGTATGTAAAAAGGACCTTAAAGCAATAGATAAGTCATTGATACATTTGTTATTTGGATCTCCATGTCACACTTTCCCTTACGGAAACCCCAATATTTCAAAGGAAGTTGGAACTGGCATTCAAATGTAAGAGGCCTTTGAAGAAGCGTATGCTTTAAAATTAGTTTTTACTTTTTCTGCTTAGGAAATCTGAACCAACAGTGACTAAGTCACCCATGTCCCTGGATATCAACATGCAGATGCAAACAGCAAGATTGATCTTTCATGCCACTATAGTAGCAACAGACAATGCACACAAAAACATATGGTCAACTGAATCACTATTTAGGCAAGTAGCGATTGGCCTTATCCATACCTGGCAAGTAAGAAAACAAAAGAAACTAAATTCCACAGTGCAAAATTAAAATACCAGTACACATATGATAACTTCCATCCAGTTTGTAACTGCCTGAACATACACAAAAACCCAAAAAGCAACGAGAAGGTGATCAATACTTATAACTAGCAGAGAGAGTTCCTGCAAGTACAGGCTGCAGCCTACTATTGTATAGTGCCTAGAAGAGGGAAAATGTACGTCCTTTAGAGAAATGTGCTATAACTTCTACAAATAGATTAACATAACTTGAAGACACTCCTGAATATACTCCACTTGGAAGTTGGAATACCATCTATAATCACTTACTGGCCCGCTTATGATAAGTAATCATCTTCTTAGCAGAATGGCATATTCATTCTTAAAAGAAAGAGAGCAAATCTATAAGAAAGCATATGCTTCATATTCACTTAGTTGTTCACGGTGGACAAAAATACCCTTTTCTCACTGAAATGGTGAAGGAAAACAATGTCACGTAATTGGTCAATTCATAAGGTTAATTCTCATTACAACTGTTAAAAGCACAAATCTTTCTGAACACTATTTCCAAGTAATGTTGAAACTCAAATTTCAATAATATTATATGCCACCAACTGTAAGCATACCCATGTCAGGAGTTAGGACGGATAAATGCTTACAAAACAAAGGGTAAATGTTAGCTTCAATACATGCCTCTCATTGAGTTGAATGGCATCCATTTGCTGCTCCAACAAAATAACCACACTGCAATCCTGTCCCATAGGCAAAATCTTCACCTGCAGCTGCAATCTGATTTGAAGCTGAATAGGCATAATTGCTATCATTCTTTTTAACTATTTTTATTCGCCCTATGTTACTCTGCTTAGTTTCTCCAGATAACTCTGCAGACAACCTGCCTATTTGATGCTGCAAATCAATCATGGGATCACCACCAAGTTTACCTTTAGCATTCTTCTTTGAACAAACCAATTTCAACTCGAGCCTGTACAAAGCGCAAGCATCGCACTCATTCATTTCATATTCATAAAGATGCCATTCAAACTGAGTAGGTGGCTGGGGATCCATATAGTAGGATCTCTTAAGTCCTCCTAAATCCTTCATTACTTGCTTCCGTGACTCATGCCAACCACGGCCACAATAATCAGGCAATGAACGCTGCTTGCGATTTCCACTTTCAAAGGCCCTCCGAGGTTTATCAAAAAAGAGCCACTCCCTAACTGATTCACCTGGAAGTATGTTTATGTCAAAAAGTTCTGAAAAATAAACAATAATACAAGTCAAAAATTTAGATATGACAGAATAAATTGATTTCTACATTCTTAACTTTTTAATAGTGTAAACCAGAAATGTTCAACAATAAACATGCACTGCAAATATACCCTTTGCATTCCATGGAGACTTTGAGGTTGCAGCACCTTCACATTCTGGAATGCCAACTGCTTTGTCCTTTGTTTTCGCACATAGTGCAGCAAAGAGTGGGCCATCCTTTAGTTCAATTCCTCCAGGTCGCAAAATAGGAGTTGTTCCAGGTGCACCTTCATTCAAAGCTAGAGTTCGATGGAAATTACTGCAATAGTCTTGACACCATTCTGTTCCTAGGGCCGGCCTGGGACAATCCCAAAGAGCACACTTGGGGCCTAGGAATGCTGCTGGTGGAGGACAGATTCCAGCTTGTGGACCATGAAACAGACATGTCATTTCTTCTTGATCATTTAGCGCAAAAGGTGGTTGTGCAGTGGGGATGTAATCCTGGTGAAAATTGAGTTGCCCACTTGCAAGGGTTACTTCTAAGCCATCCCCTATATTTGCAGGTAGATGCTCCAAAGTTTGGACATAGTTGTGCTTCTGTATGTCCTCAATATTTGCAGCTAATTTCTCTGATGTTTGCAGGTAACCATTTTGATGTAACCCCTCCCCCGTATTTGCACATCTACTAACCCTTTCAAAATGTTCCTCGGGAGATTGCAATTCATTGTCAAATAGATGCTGTGAATGATAAAAAATCAATAAAACACAACAAAAGGCAAAGCAAAAGAATAACTTAATAATTCCAATTCCAAACCAAACATACCGCTTGGTAAGTGGCAGTAACATTTTCCTGAAAATTTGTTGCATCACCCTGAAGCTTAGGATTACTGCTTGCATCGTCATCCTCTTCGTGAAGTTGCAACAGACGCTTCATATCAGAGGACAACTCTGAGGAACTCAGACTTTCTGCCTGTCCACAATATACAAATAATACCAGGTTATAATTGCAACGTCCTTACAAAAATACCACAGAACCTCTAAAGATATTAAATTCAAAAAGCATGCCTTCATCTGTTATGATGCAATCAATCAAATACAAGTCTAAAATATTACCCGCAATGAAGAAGCTGGTGATGCCTCGTGCAGCTCAGCTTTCCATTCCCTCAGCGTCTGGTGGACTTGCTCCTCCAAAACAACAGCATCAGTCACACGGTTCTCTTTTCTTGCTTGTTGCAGATCTGTAAACATTCCTTGCAAATCATCAACCCTATTTTTGGCTTTGTTTTTGAACTGCTGGCGACTAGACCACTTTGACCCTCTTTTACCTTTGCTGACCTCCATCTCCAACACACCTTCCTCCCTCTTGAACCCCGTCAAAGAAAATCAAGCAGTAACTCAGCAAGCAGTTCTATAACCGAGGCTCAAAATGGGGTTTGCTAGAAAGATGCAGGAATCACAATTATTGCCACAGGCATAGGAATGCAAAACTCCAAATTTCTACAACAATCATGTCTCCTAACTCTTTTAACTGTGTGGATGCCCCGTGGTCACGGTATGGGTGTCACTGGTGGCCAATACACTGCTTAATAGAGACAAAAGTATTGTCCTTTTCACATATAGATTTATAGGAAAGAAGCTCTACAAGTCCAGAAATAATACCAACCTAGAACCAGCTTGGGCTTGATGTAAAAGCTCTAGAACATGTTTGAAAGGTAATTGGATTTTTCCTCAACTAATTTCACTTCCAACACACCACAAAAAGGAAGGCAATGGCATGGAGATGCTCCTATGGTCTATTTTCAACTAATTCGATTTCAGGAAACTGCATTATACACAGAAACAATGATATGTGTCTGTGAGGTAATCGCCTATTGGTGAAAGCATGTCACCGGGTTGGGGATTACTTCAGCTCAATTCTCAATTTCTCTCCAAGGAACCTGCAATGTAATAACTCGTGTAAGCAGTTATGCACCTTGTGAATAAATTTCCAGTTCAATTCCCTTGGACTAAAATCTTTGCTCCATTTAAAATATTGAAGAACGTCACACAGGTTCAATTTTCAAGGTAGGATTTTGGGGTTTCAATTCCCCTCAACTGAAAATGTACTGCAATAAACAATATTAGAACAACCCCAGCCCTCATTGTGCAATGCCTCCTTAAACTAAGCCAAATGAATGCCATAAAATTCCAACCCTAATTTTAAAATGTTTTTTGCTAGGGTTCAACAATGTCCGTATTAAAAGATCTATTGTCATTGATGGATCCAAATTTGAAACCCCAAAATGGAACAAAATATAGGAAGATTAAGTAAAACAGTACATTCTCATTGTACACTAAAAATTAACACTGGTACCTCGAGTTTTTAACAGCAAAATGGCCATGTTGATCTTACCAACTGCAGAAGGCCATTAAGTTCCATGCTGCGCGCAAAGGGAGACAAAATCCATTGATATGTTGAAGAAATCTTGGGTAGTCTGTAACTAAGCAAAACACACGAAATTGACATTTAATATCAGAGCTTTTTCGCAAGCTATATGGGTCGCGTGGAACTTACGCAGTAGACAATTCCAAAGGATTGTTAAGTGTATACAGTCGATATGGAAGGAGGCAATTCATGTCAATTGAAGACTTGGCTTGGGCATATGCCTTCTTCCTCTTCATCTTTTTGGGAGAGGAGGGTAAAGACCACCGAGGGTATCTATAAAAGTTCGTAAGGTCATAATTGGATCTGTTGTGTTGACGAGTTAGAGAGGATGTAAGGGGGGAGGGTTGATAAGTGGGTTATAGGATTGGGACGGTTAGGGGTCTAGAATGGTACATTGGACATTCATTAGGTGGTAGTCTTTAATTAAAAAAAAAAAAATAGTAATATTTAGCTTAAATATTTATTTATATATTAATTGTACAATTTTTGGTAAATATTTGATTAAAAAAATTTAAAAATATAATAAAATATATTAAATATAATAATCGAATAAGTGGGTGTGAAATCATTCAAACAATACATGTTAAATCACTAATACAATCTAAGATGCCTATTATTGGGTCGTATGATCAAAATATAATAAATTGTTTACACATATTTAAACAAAAATAAAATATTCAAATAAGGCTTGCCACCCTTGTCATAAAGACAACCACTAATATACTACAATGTTAAAGTCCATCCAATCGCATCCATCCCTCAAACATATCAAACATACAAATCCTAATACCACAATTGCCTACTACACCATTACTAAATTAACACGAATTGGCACCCTTTGTCCCATTTGTCCAAGTGAACTGCACATCTACTAATTATGTCATTGCACATCTACTAGTCAAATGAGTTACATGCCCACCTACACCCATTGCAAACAAGTTATAAGGATACCATCTCTCTTGAAATAACAATTGAGATCAAAGGAAAGCATCCACCAAACTGATCAACTTGGAAATTAATGTGAAAAACTTATCGACCATGAGAATTGAATGAACATTCAGATTTGAAAGCAAAACTAGGACAAAAATTTAAGAGGCCCTACATAACATGCACCCAAACAATCATAAGTTTTTCAAATTTAAACAAACATGAAATCCTTTCATTCTACAATTGTTTTGGACTCATTGACACAAGAAGAAGATATAACGGACTGAGAAGAGAAGGAAGAAGACACATTGACCTAAGAAGACAATCAAGAAGACACAGAGGCCTAAGAAGAGGATAGAAAAAACAAAGCATTGTTCCAAGTTTTGCTCTTGTTTTATTTTCTCTTCTATTTATTCAAATGAAGTAGTTCTCAGTTTTTTGTACATATTTATGTTGTTCCTAGTTTGTTGTGCATGTAGGGGAGAGAGCCCAATACACGTGCCCCTAATTTTACACTTCTCAAAATCTTATGTGGATATTTCAAATTACTCTCAATTTTTTACAATAGTTTACTTGTCAAGTCCCCTACTTAAAAATAAAATTTCAAGTTCATGTGGTCAAATATGATGCCACATCAACATGATTTTCTATGAAGTCGTCCAAAATGGTCCCAAAAGGTGATAAGACTAATAGGTGTGCAATAAGTCATGTTTAATGGTGCGTTTATGTGGTCTCACATGAGTGGTTATTTTTTGAAATATAGAGGAATCTTTTGGGGATAAGCATTGACATGACATTTTTAGTGCACCACTAGGGTCTATCTTGTCCACCTACTATAACATGTATTGGTACCCATATCACATATTGGTCCTTCTCCCCCATATGTCTACACTGTGTATGTAAATGCAATTCGTAAATGTTTTTTGTATTATACCAGGTGTTGATGTATGTATTTTGTTCTCAGTTTGTCGTGTGTGTATATGTCTAAAGTGTGTATGCCCATGCAATTTGGAAATGTTTTACCTATTATCTTCTAGTTCCATCATTTTTGAATTGTTCTTCATTTGCATCTTAGGGTTTCATATTTATTAAATTGTTATTGTTTTCATTTCTTTGCTTTGATTATTTTTCATTATAGTCATAGGTTGGTAGTACATGTGTATAAATATGTATGTATTTAGTCTTCATATTGTTATTAAATTGAGTTATAGGTTAACGACCTTGTTTTGTTCTTCATTTGACTCATATGTTTAGTCTTAATTTGACTTCAAGGCTAAAAATCTTAGCCTATTAAACTCTTGTTTATTGTATTTCATCCTTTCACTTCAATTTATTCTTTAGTACAATCATAGGATAACACTTGTGCTCTGTATATATGTAAAATGTATATACACATCCAAAAAATATAACACAACTCATCCTCTTGTTCTTAATTTATGTCATAGGTTCTCAGTCTTAGTTTGTTATTAATTTCACTTTGAGGTTATCAGTATTAGTTTGCTAAACTCTTTCTTACTGTTTTTGTCCCTTTGCTTTAATTTATTTTAATTGCAACTCGTGTATGTTGAATATTAAACCTATTTGTAAACCCTAATTAATACAACCACAATCCTAGATCTACAAATTTATTCAAGAAACAATTTAAACAAAGCTCTTAATCATGAATTCCAGTTAAATTAAACAACATTATACCCCATATAAATGATTTTGTTGACTCCATTGTTCTCTTATCCTCTAAGATCTCATGAAAATGATTGTTTCTCTCATCTATCTAGCATGTGCACAAATGGCATGAAAGGAATGGAGAGTGGTTGCTTAATGAAGATGAAAAGCTATGATGCAATGGTGATAATAATGAAATCTCTAAAAGAATTTTGGCATAATGCAAGTACGCTAATGAATGCTTGATTGCTCGCGTAATCATGATTATGATTGTGATTATCATGATTAGCCAAATTAGAATGAAGAAGCTTGTTTTATAGAAACCTCCAAAACAATCTGATGAACTATAACTGATTGAATGTTTGAAGATGATAAGTTGATGATCACCGAGCTGCAAAAAGTGAATGCAAGACATTAAATCAGTTAATGTATTATATTTTCATTGATGTCAACTTGATATGTTTTGATTGGTCATACACATATTGTCATAGACTTCAAAGAACTGAAGAGACAAAGTTTATGTTATCGGTAAAACATAAAAAGCCAGTATACACCGAGTGACAGTGTACACCGAGTGACAGTAAACACTGATGGACAATATAAACCAAGCAAGTGTCATCGAGCAGTTCATAGTGTATACCGAGCATCGCAGTAATCGATCATAACTGGACTGTCACCGAGCTAACTGAAGTTGTTACCGAGCATAACTAAAGTCAATGACCGAGCTAACTGAAGTTGATCACCGATCAGACTAAAGATAAAGAACAAAAAAAAACTTAGTTGGCAGGAGCTATATTTAGAGTTAACTGATTGATTGCTTTATTCTTAACGATCAGTTGAATTAAAGCAAAGAAGAGATTTAAAGCGCGTTTTATTTACAGATAACAAGGAGAGATTTGAGGAATAAAATTGAAGGAGAGCTTTACAGATTAAAGCAAGCATGGCAAGCTTTACAGATCAAGAAGTGATCTACGACAAAAATAAGGAGATTGAACGACTAAATCATGTCTATATAAAGAGACAAGAAATTCATTATGAAAAGAGGAATGTTGAATATAATTTTGATGAAGATAGAAGTCTTCATGCAGATCTGATCATATAGGCTGAAGAACAAAGCCAAGAATTCTGCAGACACCAAGCAATAGAGGATAGAGCATTCACCAAGAAGAAAGAACAAAGATGGGAGAAAAGGAACTAAAGTGAACTTTGATCAGAGAGGTATTATGGACTAACAATAGATCTGAAAATCTGCAAGATTAAAGTTATATTATTGAACAGATCATTTACTGTTTTAGTTTAACCATTGATTCAAAAAATATCTTAATAGAGTGGGATTTAACCATCCTTAATGTATTGAGATACTCAAGAGTATCAAAAGGTTTTCTTGTTGACAACATAGTGAATGCTAGGTCAAAAGACAAACTGTTATTTTTGAATACTCTAACAAGGTTGCACTTAACAGTGTGTTTGTAACCTTTAACAGGGTTGGCTCTTCACTGAGCTTACTTTAGAAGAGTGAAAATTTTGGGTTACTAGTCCCAAGTGGTTTTTCCCTTAACATGGTTTTGACTTTAAAATCCATGTGTCAAATGTGTATTTCTTTCATTGCATTGATAGTTTACTTTACACATTACTAAAACTGGATTGGTCAGTAAACACTAAGTTTAAATTGCTGCTACTCGATAAAGTCTAAGAAAAGATAAATAGTATATCTTATCGAGCAGTATATATTTGTTATAATTACATAAGGCATTCATCTTGAAGGATTGAAAGATAACTAGAGGATATTATATTTGTGATATAAGGTTTGGTTGTATTATTGCAATTATTTTTAAGGCCACTGATTCACCCCCCCCCCCCTCTCATTTATTCTAACAATTGGTATCAGAGCTCTAGTGCTTGGANTTCCCCCCCCCCCCCCTCTCATTTATTCTAACAATTGGTATCAGAGCTCTAGTGCTTGGAAGAGATTTTAAAGACTCAAGCTAAAGATCACAAGATGAGTACAAGGGATGCACCTAAGTTGAACAAAGAAAACTTTGTATCATGGAAAAGTAGGATAAGACTCCATCTATCAGGTATTGGAAATGATGTTACACAATACTTGGATACTGAATATGTTGCACCTACTGGACCTCTGACTGTTGATCAATTGAGAGAGAAACATGAACACAATTCTATGATGATAGAACTTGATTCACTACTCGATGTTGAATTTGAAGATGTCAAATCATGCACCACCACAAAGAAAATGTGGGACAAACTCAAGCTAGTACATGGAGGAGACACCAATGTGCTGAGAGCTAAAGCTGAAAGCCTAAGAGGAAATTTTGATGACCTAATAATGAAAGAATGAGGAAACATCACTCAGTATAGTAGCATAATCAAAGAAGTTGTTAATGCCATTCACGGAGTAGGAGGAGTACTTGGGGAAGAAACAATGGTAAGTAAAATTATGAGAATCTTATTGCCTATCTATTCTATTCGAGTATCTGTAATTCAAGAAATGAGAGCAGTAGAAAATAAAAACGTTACTCTTGATAATTTTATTGGTAGACTTATTTCATTTGAGATGGACAACTATGACAATAGTGTCTTACCAACCATTGAGTCTGCATTCAAGTCTTCTCTAAAAATAGGAAAATCTAGTCATAAACACACTATGAGAAATGATAGTGAAAGTGATAGTGATGAACAAGAACTTGATTAAATTGAAGCACTAATGGATAGAAGATTGCAAAGAGGTAAAGGAAGATACAAAGGTAATTTACCATTGGTCTATTTTAATTGCAAAGAAATTGGACATTTTGCTGCTAGATGCCCTAACAAGAGAAAGGATGAAAGAAATAATGATAGATCTTATGAAAAGAAGTTTGATAGAAGTGACGACCGAGACTACAGAAGCAACTGACATTCTGACAAAAGAGATAACCAAGATTACAAGGACAAAGGCAAGAAGTCTTGTTACCTAGTTGAGAAAAAAGCTGAAAATACTGACACCGATTCTGATGAAGATGTTGAGGTAGTATTTGTTGTTATGAAGGATGATTCAGACAAAGAAGAAAGGTATGTTGAAACTGCACTCATATCTAAAGTTAGAAAAAATGATTTCTGGATTATTGATAGTGGTTTTACTCACAACATGACTGGAGATAAGGAAAATTTTGAAACTTTTCAATATTATAATTGTGGATCAATTAGGATGGGTGATGACTCACCTTTCCCAATTGAAGGAAAAGGAACCATCATGTTGAATAATCTCATCATATGTGAAAATGAATATTGGGTGAAAGGACTTAACTATAATCTATTGAGTGTTTCACAGCTGAATAACATAGGACACTGAGTTGCATTTGAGAACAAAAAAGTGAAGATCTATAATGGAACAGGAAAGTTGATTGATACTGGTGAACAAACAAAAGGTAACCTATTCTATCTTGACAAGATTGAGACCACTTGTTTATTGGCTAGAAATGAAGACATTTGGTTGTGGAATAAAAAGTTATGTCATGTAAATTTTGACAACATGGTTGGGATCAACAAGAAAAGAAAAGTAAGAGGCTTGCTGAGTATGTCAAAACCTGACCATGTCATGTGTGAGAATTGTCAAAAAGGAAAAATGTCAAAGTCTAGTTTCAAGAGAAAAACCTACACATCTAATTATATTATAGAGTTAGTCCATATTGACTTAAGTGGACCAATGAGAATAAAGAGATGTTATGGTGATAGATACGTCATTCTATTTGTTGATGATTATTCTAGGATGATGACTATCATGTTCTTAAAAGAGAAATTTGAAGCATTTTAGATGTTCAAATAGTATAAAGCTAAAGTTTAAAAACAAAGTGGAAAAGAACTAAAATGTCTAAGATCAGATAGAGGAGGAGAATTTATTTCTGATGAATTCACTAACTTTTGTAATGAGCATGGGATTACAAGACAGGTTTTTGCACCGAGAACACCACAGAAAATGGGATTGCTGAAAGAAGGAATTGATCAATTGTTGATTGTCCCAGAACACTGATGATTGAAAAAGGAATCACACAAACATTCTAGAGAGAAGCTATGAGTACTTCTGTCTATACATTAAATTGAGTTCAATTGAAGAAAGACACCAATAAGACACCTTATAAGCTATGGTACAGATACACACCAAATGTGAGTTACTTTAGAATTTTTGGAAGTCAATGTTATATATTGAAAGATGGTAGAAATGGGAAACTTGACTCTAAAAGTGATGAAGGAATATTTCTAGGATATTCTACCAAAAGAAAATCTTATAAATATATTAACAAATCTTTTAACAAAATCATTGAAAGTGCAAATGTTAAAGTGGATGAATTTGCTGAGAAAAATGATGAGGAAATCAGAAAGGAACCAAAAGATTACAACATATTTGTCTACATTGATGAGCTTGACACCTTGCCCGAGCAACAGTGTAATGCTGCTGAGCAATAAAACAATGCAATTGAGCAACAGGCTGCACACACCGAGAATCAAGAAAATGATCACAATGCTGAACTGAGCGATGAAGATCAAAATGAAGGTCAAGATGATGATCAGAATGATGAACAAAGATTTGAACTTGTACTTGCTAAATATGTCATAAGATACCATCCACAGAACTAGATCATTGGAGACAAAAGATTTGGAATGAGAACAAGAAGTAAGTCACTTAACACTAGATGTTTGATTTGTGATTTTGAGCCTAAATCTGTTAATCATGCACTTGAAAATCAAGAATGGGTTAGTCCAAAGAATGAAAAGATTGAGCGGATTGAGAAGAATAAAACAACGATATTAGTACCAAGACTGAGTGACAAAAATGTCATTGGTACCCAATGGATTTTCATAAACAAACTGAATGAGAATGGAGAAGTCACAAGGAACAAAGAAAGACTAGTATGCAAAGGGTATGCACAAGAAGAAGGTATTGTCTATGAAGAAACCTTTTCACCCATTGCTAGACTAGGAGTAAGAATTCTACTTGCTTATGCTACTTTTAAAGGATTCAAAGTATACAAAATGGATGTTAAATTTGCATTTCTAAATGGAATACTAGAAGAGGAGGTATACATTGAACAACCTGAAGGGTTTTTTGATCCTAACAAGAGGAACATGGTTTGTAGACTACACAAAGCCTTGTATGGATTGAAACAAGCACCGAGAGCATGGTATGAAAGACTTCACTCTTATCTCATTAGTATTAGATTTGTTAGAATAAGTGACAATAGTAATCTATATTTGAAAGGAGATATTTATGATAAGATTATGATTGCTGAGATATTTGTTGATGATATCATATTTGGAGGTAATGATATGTTATTCAAGTCATTTGCTGATGAAATGATCAGAGAATTTGAGATGTCAATGTTTGGAGAGATCAAATTTTTTCTTGGTCTACAAATTCTACAACAAGATGAAGGCATCTACATCACACAATCCAAATACATCAAAGAAGTTCTGAAGATATTCAAAATGGAGGACTCCAAACCAGTTGGAACACCTATGGAAAACATATGCAAATTGACAAAGGAAGACAAGACAACTGAGGTAAATCGAACCTTATATAGATCTATGATTGGAAAAATAATGTATGTTGTACACACTAGACCATATATAGCACATGCAGTTGGTGTAGTTGAAAGATTCTCTGCTAATCTCAAGGAATCACACATGACTGTTGTTAAAATAATTTTGAGATATCTGAAGAAAATCAAAGACTATGGTCTGTGGTATAATAAAGAAGGCAACTTTGAGCTAAAAGTTTATACCGATGCTGATTGGGCTGGAAACATAGATGATAGAAAGAGCACAATAGGAGGAGCATTCTTTATGGGTAACAAACTTGTCACATGGATAAGAAGAAAGAAATGATGCATATCTCAATCAACTATCGAAGCAAAATATGTGGCTACTGCTGCAAATTGATCTAACATTGCATGGATCAAGCAATTGTTGAAAGGTATGAATATAGAAAATCTTAACCCAGTGATTATCTATTGTGATAATACAAGCGCTATAAACATCTCAAAGAACCCCGTGATGCATGCTAAGACAAATCACATAGCTATTAAGTACCATTACTTGAGGGAACATGTACAAGAAAAAGAGTCGATATTAGAATATGTACAATCCAAAGAACAACTAGCAAACATATTCACAAGACCATTGCCAAAAGATACATTTGGGTACCTGAGAAATAGACTAGGGGTTTGACCCTTGTCTACTGGTCACTAAGCTGACTTGGAGGTTGCATTAGCCTACACATTATTAGTAGATCAATCATGTTGATGCAAGCTGAGATATGGAGTGCAATGACATATAAGTACAAATAGGTACTTATCTGAACCAAACACCAGAGATATTGTTGGCTACTACAGAGTTGTATTGCTGATGGAGAGAGATATTCATAATATATTTTTATTTGGAATTACTATCAAAGGGAGAGGATTATTCATTGAAATATCCATCAGGGAGAAGAACATCCGTCAAAGGGAGAGAAAAGATCAGAGAATGAAGTTTCTACAAAGGGAGAGAAAGATCCAATGATGATGAAGAGAAAGATTAAATGAAATAACCATCCATCCAAGGGAGAGAATTGGAAAGATAGTTAGCACTACATATCTATCCAGAAAAGGGAGAAGAGATTCTACAAGAAAGTGAGAGACAAAAGCAGAAGACATAATTTCTACACCTATCCATTGAAGGAAATGAAGAAAGGGAAAGCACTCTGAAAGAATCAAATCTAAGCTAGAAGAGCTTACCAAGAGTCAGATATTTGAATTGGTTATAAAACAATAAGTTTGGTATGTTATGGCATATTTTGTATTGTGTTTATATTGTGTTGCCATCAATGCCAAAGGGAGAAATTGATGAACTATAACTGATTGAATGTTTGAAGATGATAAGTTGTTGTAAAGGAGAAAATGATGTTAATAGAATAAGAGTGTTTTGGTACTCAAATCACTTATCACCTTACATTTAATGTTTAGAGTGGAGGGATAAATAAGATATTCCCTTTTATTCTCAAATGCACAAAGGAAGGATCCAAATTGATCAACCCAAAAAGGATCAATGCATAAATGAATCAATCTATTGGAAATAAGAATAAAGAAGGAGATCCTAGGTTTCCCTCTTAAAATGTGTGTGAATGAATGTAAATGTGTGATAGATTTAGAATGATTAAGGATTTGAATTGAAATGGATAGGAGGAATACACTAACCTTGAAATATTGTAGATCAAAGAATGCTATTTTCTATGTCTGTACTTTGTTTCTAGAAAATCTGAAGTATGATCCAGAACTGGAATGTAGAGACAAAAAAAACCCAAAAATATTTTTCCGATCTGACATCGTCTTATGAAAAAGGTCAACCTTGACCCACTATTCTCACCCCTAACCCACTAATCTCGACCCTGACCTGCACAGGTCTGACAGAAAATCTGTTCATGGATCCTGATAGTTCACTGAAAAGGGTATCTAGATCTGAGTTTAAATCTTCAATCCTAAACCTGTACCTACAAGAATAAGAGATTTGTTTGTTGGGGGGGGAGGGGTTTGCCTTAGTCAAACCCCAATTTAGGAATTAATCTTAAAATCAATAATTGAAATAAGAATTCTAGCAATTAGTAGAATTGAATCTAACAATGAAGCTATGATACTCAATGGACATGAAATTGTAATTCTAATGTAGACAAATATGTAAATATGAAAGCATGGACTTTAGAAACCATAAACCTCCATGATTGTATGCTTGGAATCCACCTTGAAGAGATGATGAAAGAGTTTTGAGGATGCACAAAGGATCTTGAAGGAAGATCACACCACCATGATGGCTAGATCTAGGGTTTGAATGATGAATTTTGCATGTTGGAACCAAATCCCTTCAAAGGATTGAAAGCTTTGAATCCTTGATCTTCAATGGAGAACTTGAATGCTTGAGAGGAAGACTTGAACACCTTGAAAGCTTGGAAACATGTAGAACAATGGATGCTTGAACCTTTTTATTCTTGACAAAATCTTGGTTAGAGCTTTTTGCACTTAGAAGACTTAGAGAAAATGAGAGGAGAAGGCTCCCTTTTATATGAAACTAGAGCACAATCTTCTAGAGAGGCTGAAATAGGAGAATTAAATTCAAATTAGACCCATGCCCCTAGAAGAGGACCTATATTAAATACAATTTAGGATTTTCTGCTTTGAAACCCAAAACAGCCGACCCAGAAGCGGGAAAATGAATTTTTGAAGACCTCTAAAAGCCGACAAGCTTCCAGATTGGAAGGGGGACCCAAGTTAAGGTTGAGGTTGACCCTGACCTAGGTCAAGGTTGAGTTTTACCCCAACCTAGG
The DNA here is from genome assembly GCA_018584345.1 of Thuja plicata. Classification (NCBI taxonomy): domain Eukaryota; kingdom Viridiplantae; phylum Streptophyta; class Pinopsida; order Cupressales; family Cupressaceae; genus Thuja; species Thuja plicata. The sequence goes on from MU221474.1 coordinate 292,294, forward strand.
TCAAGGTCGAGGTCAACCTTGACCCAGGGGGTCAGAACCCCTGGAAAAAGTGCCATGTGGGATAGAAGGTGCCCGGAGAGGCCCAATCAAGGTCCTAAATAGGCACAAAAGAAAAAGATGATGTAGAAATGAAGGGACAATGTTATGGTGGTCAAAAAAATCCCCTAAGGAGGGATAAACATTCTTAACATGGAAGTGCTTCCATTTTAAGATGATACATTAAGCCCCCACTTTAGTAGAAATATGGAAGTCGAACATGCTTTCGGTAAAGTTAGAAGAAAGACTCTGGTGGATCGCAATGAGGTAGAACATCACTAGGTCAAGGACATGAGACCCTAGAAAAAGGATTCTAACTCAACATACATGCATAAAGATATGAAAAATAAAGAGTAATCAATCATAGGAACACACATGACTTCATAAGCAGGACAAGAGCAACACTATAGATAACATAGCTTCATGATCTAATCCTATTAGCATTAAAGTGAAAGAGAGAGAAGGAAAAGTGATTACCTTTCCTAGTAAGATTCCCACCTTACCATGAATCACCAAGGAGGGAGAGCCCAAGAGGTTCACCCAAAAACTGTGCTTTTAATTATAATGCGTCTTCTGACAGCTTTTGAAAATATTCATAGATCCACATTCTTGTATCACTATGGAATATAAAAATGTGTGTCCATTTAGGATGTAGCAAATTATGTGCATTACCTTCCAAGGATTTAGCATATTGTAAAATGTAAAATGCATATCTCTTTAGGATTTAGCAACTTATGTGTGTTACCTTTCGAGGATTTAGCATATTGAAAAAAATAAATAAAAAGGGTGCATATCTCTTCAAGATTTAGCAACTTATGTGCGTTACCTTCCGAGGACTTAGAAAAAATAAAAGTAAAAATGCATGTCCCTTCAGGATTAAGCAACTTATGTGCATTACCTTTTGAGGATTTAGCATGCTGCAAAATGTAAATTAATGTAAAATATAGTACAAGGGAGACCCTATATATGCCCCCCTCCTTATCATGACTACCCACTAGGCAGGATAAGGAAGAGAAAAGAGGATACCTACTTCACAATGTAAGGAGATATCCAACTTTACAACAATGTAAACTATATCCTTAGAAAAGAGTATTGAACCTTACCTCTAAGAACATAGATAATCGTGAAATGGATATGTCACATATGGAAAAAGGATCCTCAAAGAGGAAGAGATCTTATCATCAAGACCCCCACCATAGAGGAGTGCTTAGGATAAAATTTCATCTTCTAAAGAAAAGAGGGACCTAAGGTTCAATCATCTAGCCCCCTACAATGAAGAGGAAGAGGAATCTCAGAATGAAGGAGTCAAACTCTAACCAAAGCAAGGGCAAGAGTTTATAAAAATCATAGTTTGCAAAATAAAGAAGAGGTGATGACCTAGGACAATCACCTCCCATATAAGACGGTATCCATAGTCAAAACATACATCTTTATAAGGAAATAATGTTATATGATAAACAAATGCCACTAAGCTAAGGAAAGTAGATCCTTAGATAGAGGAAGAAGGAAAATACCTTGCCCCCCAGGAGTGAAAGCAAGGGATATATCAAATTATATCAAGAGATATTGTAGCAAAGAGATATCATGCACGAAGTGAAAAAGTAACCCTTGTGAGGGATAACTCACTATTCAGTTTCCAAGGTGAGAGATTTATCAACCATGGAAACCCAAAAACAATGAAATAGGTTATAATCAAGGACATAGATCCTTAATGAAAACCAAAATTTTCATGTATGATTGAATATCACATAATAGATAAATACTGCTTAACCAAGGGAAAGTGGATCTCGAAAAGACAAAAAAGAAGGAGATGGCATCCTTGCCCCCCAAGTGTAGAGTCATGGATGAAAGGGGACCTATTATATCACTCATAATACTATGCAAGACAATGAGCCCCCAAAGATTAGGCTAACATTGTTTACATAATATGGAGTTCCATAATAGGAACATAAATGTTATTTAGAGAAAATAGGATTGAAATATAACTCATTGCCACATGATATATAAATAATTTTACTACCAATGAGCTACCTAATCTTATAATGTAAAACTTGAAATTAATTAGAGTGATCATGGAAACAAAATGGAAGAATCTTCAAGTATAGACTTTGTTTCTTTTTGCATTTAGATCTGGGTATGTGCACCAAGTTGTGGACCAAAAAGGGGGGTATAAGTGGACACATTTTTTCTGAAATCGGCTAAACCTGAACTTGGAACAGGATTTTGAGGGGCATGCACTCAAAATAAGAGGATGTGTAAAAAAAAAAAAAATTTAGTACTCTAAATCTAGTTTCTAGAACACTAATTTTTTTTAAAACCCGATAAGATTAAGAGGGTCAAACCGTGCACGCACAAAAACACGTTCCTAATTTTTTTGGAAAAACATAACATAGCTGTTTCCGTGCGTGGTACAAAAGGTATAGTTATATTCAGTATTTTTTAAATTCCTTTGGTAGGATGATAGGTAAGAGTGAGATCTAGAAGTTGTGTATTTTTTTTGTAATTTTATGATGAGTATTTTTTTTTCTGTGATTTTTTGAAGTGGTCGCATCCTGAAATTTTGGTACCTATTTGTGCGCTGGGCATAACTTGTATCAAAATAATTGAAAATGAATTTTTTTTTTAAACTGTATAGAATCAAGTGTAGAACAATAATATGTAATATTTTTTTTTAATTTGATTAAGTATATCAAAATTTATTAAAAAAATGGTAGACATGTGTCTGTGAGGATAATCAAGACATTGGTAAAGAAAATTAAAGTTTACTATGCTAATGTTGTCCAAAAATAGAAAAATTTATATGGTTAGAAAGCTAAGAAGACATATGAGATTATGGTGAAAATTATAAAGATACCCAGTTGACAAATTGC
>MU221474.1:320096-361058 GCA_018584345.1 Thuja plicata
AGTCTCCTCCATAGGTCCTATGGTACCTTTTATGGTTGTGTCTTGGACACTTGGCTTTTAGATTCAGTATTTGGTTATGTTGGTGTTTTGGATATCGTATGTATGTTCTTTTATCTTTGGATGATGTGCCTTGTTTAATCTTGGATTTTTAGTTGTCTTGATCTTTCCATCTTTATGCTTTTTCTTTAGTCTTTCTCATTGTGATCAGAAAGCTTCTAGGATCTTCCTATGTGTTTCTTTATGGTGGCTTGTGTACCTTTGATTGCCTTTATGTTGTATACCCGTGTGAGTGGGCCTGTTATTATCTCCTCAGCACGGTGGGAGTGGACCTTTGGTTCCACGCGGTCGGGTGGTAGTGACTCTTATTACCATTGAGATCCGACGGTTCTTCTTCTTGCTTTGGATGATCCTTGTTGTAGTTATATCTTCTGATTCTTTTGGAGACTTGTACAGTTTCATGAGTTGTATCATATGTATTCATCATGTTTATCTTAGGAGGTTTTGATCTTATCATATCAGTTGTAATCTTGTATAGTGTATCGGATGTGATACCTGTATTAGTTGTTGTATCATACTTGTATTAGAGTGATTACTACATACCCTACGACATGTGCAGAGGATGTGAGTTATGAGATGTATATTATTGGATTCATTTGATGTATCCTTTGTGTTAGTTCTTTATAGATGTTATTTGTAGGTTATCTTGCTTAAGTGATTCTATGTCAAGGAACGCTCAAGGATTGTTATCTGTGTATGAGTTGTTCTTATGTGTATGTCGTGTATCTCATTGCTTCCGCATTGTTATCATTGTTGTTTGTAAACATTAAAAAAAAAAATTTATCCTGTTAACTCAGTGTCAAGTTTAGGTTAGTTCTCCTGGGTTCCCTAGCGGGGCATTACATTAAGTCCATAAAGGGATTTCTTCCATCTACATACCATGTCGGGTTTGTCTAATAAACTAAATCCTTCAAGGTGTTCTATGTAGACTTCTTCCTTCAAGTCACCATTCAGAAATGATGACTTGACATCCATCTGATATACTTTAAAGTTTTTAAATGTAGCATAAGCTAAAAATAACTTTATAGCTTCCAGTCTACTCATAGGGGAAAATGTATCAGAGTAATCAATACATTCTCTCTGCACATAACCTTTACATACCATTCTTTCTTTGTTTCTTACCACAGTACCATCTTCATTCATCTTGTTTATGAATATCCACTTGGTTCCAATCACATTTTTGTCACAAGGTCTAGCGACTAATTCCCATGTGTCATTCTTAATTATCTGATCTAATTCTTCTTGCATTGCATTATTCTAATCTGAATCATTACAAGCATCTTCAACACTTAAAGGTTCAATTTGAGAAATTAAACATACCTCTTCATCAATTGTTAAACCTTTTTCTTTAGATCTTGTCAAAACTTTACTGCTCTGATCTCCAATGATATATTCTTTTGAATGGTATCTAGATGTGTATTTTGGAACTTTAGGTGTGACACTCTCATCTGTAATTTGTGATTCCTCTTCACTTGGTTCAGGGTTATTGCATGATACATCAATACATTCAAACATTTCTTCAATAACTATTTTGTTACTGATAGTTCTAGGTTCATCTTCAATCATAGGTGCATAGTCATAGTATCTCTCTTGAATCATGAACTTCTCATCAATATTCACATGTGCACTTTCAATGATTTTATTCAATCTCAAATTAAAACATCTCTAAGCTTTTATTTTAGTAGAGTAACCAAGAAAAATACCTTCATCACTTCTAGAATCAAACTTACCAACACCATCATCTCTCTTGATGTAACACTTGCTTCCAAAGATTCTGAAGTATTTTACTGTAGGTACATTACCAAAGCAAAGTTCATAAAGTGTATTGTCTGTGTCTGACCTTAGTTGAATTATGTTGATAGTGTAGACTTTTGTATTGACCACTTCTCTCCAATAGGTGTGTACAACTTTTCCTCGAATGATGATAGTGCGCGCTGTGCCAAGTATGATCTTGTTTCTCCTTTCAACAATTCTATTCTTCTGAGGGGTTCTAGGTGCACTTAGCTATCTTTTGATCCCATGTTCTTTGCAGTACTAATAAAACTTGTCAGAGGTGAATTCTCCTCCTCTATCAGATCTCAGACACTTTATCTTTAATCCAAACTCATTTTCAACTTTAGCTTTGAATATTTTGAACTTCTCAAAAGCTTCAGATTTATCTTTTAAGAACACAACCCACATCATTCTGTAAAAATCATCAACAATCAAAATAAAATACCTTTCACCATAGTATGATCTTGTTTGAGTAGGTCCACATAAGTCTATATGTAGTAGATCCAATTTGTTTTTTGTGGAGTTCTATTTGCTTCTAAATGAGTTCCTCACATGCTTTCGCATCACACATTCCATGCACATAGTATCAACTAGTCTTGCAATACTAGGAAGGTCTCTTACTGCCTTTACATTGCTTATATTTACTATGTTGTCAAAAATTGATATGACAAAGTCTTTTGTGCCATAACCAACTGTCATCCACTTTTGCAACAAAACAACTTACTTCTGAGTTGAGATGAAAGACATTACCTTTAGTCTCTGAACCTGACGCAATCATATCTCCTTCTTTGTTATTAATGATGCACTTGTTGTCTTTGAATTCCAACTGATATCCTTTATCAAGAAACTATCCAACATTCAGTAGGTTATGATGTAAACCATCAACATATAGAACATCATCAGTTTTGTTCTTTCCATCTAAAGTGATAGCTCCTCTACCTATGATAGGCTTAGGAGTATTATCTCCAAATCTAACCATGCCACCTTTTTACTTATCTAGATGTAAAAATCTATCTTGGTCTCTTGTCATGTGATGTGAACACTCACTATCAATGATCTAGTCTATTCTGATGTCTGCTTGGGAAACTAATGCCAATTCTTGTGCTTTCTTTTCATCTTCAATGTCCATTTCATCAAACATTTTTTCAATATCTTCAATAGCAATGAATCCAATTTCATCTTCTCCTAAATCTTCATTTGTCCCTCCATCTTCAGCATAGTAGCATTCTTTTGTATATTTAGGCTTGTAATCTATTCTGAACTTCTTGACTCTTATAGGGCACTTGGATGCAAAATGGCCAACTTTGTTACATGAAATGCATTTGAATTGTAATTGACCTTCATATTTCCCTTTTCCTTTTATTTATTTCTTGGAAATGATAGCAATGATTTCTTCTAGTTCTTTATCCTCTTCTTCTTTATCAAAATTACCAGAAGTGCTCAAAGATTTCTTACCGTGGACTGAGGCTTTGAAGGTTGTTTCAATTTTAGGTTCTGTCTTCAATCTTGTAATCTCAAATGCTGAAATTTTTCTGATCAAGGTTTCTCTCTTCAAGTCTATTGAAAATTTCATAGTCTCATCCAAGATGTTTATCTTTCTCTCATAATTTGTTGTCAATGTAGTCATCAATTTGTCCATTATGTCTTCCTCTAAAATTTCTCCATCATTGTTTCTGATTCCTGAAACTACTTCATTAATCCTCTGATTGTAAGCTCTGATGTTTTCTTCAGGTAGCATCTCTAAATTTTTGTATCTCTTCTTCCATGTCATTATATGCGCATTCTTTTCTTGGATGTCTCCTTCAAACATGTCTTCTAGGTATTTCCATATTGAATGAGCTTTATATTCTTTCTTAATCTCAGAAAATTCACTGTCAGATAAGGCACTTATAAGGGCTTCTTTGGCAATTGCATTTTGGGTGAATACTTCTTTTTGTTTAATAGTAGAATATTCTTCTGCAAGATCTTTCAAAGTAGGAACATCAATTGCTTGGGTAGCTACCTCATAGATCTCAAAACCAACACACTATAGGTATCTTATCATTTTTTTCTTCCAGTCAAGATAATTCTCTCCATCAAACTTAGCACTCTCTTTTTTGAAGTACACCATCTGATCTACCTTAAGCTGTTAAGCTTTCTCTCCAAGGCACTTGGCTTTGATACCAATTTTTACAAATAGTCCCAAGAGATAATTGAGAGCGGGGGGGAGTGAATCAGTTATCTATAAGATTCAATTAAGTATAGAATAAAATTAAGCATAAACAAAACAAGATAACACAGAATAGAACACCACAATTTTGGTTATGGGGAAACCCAAAAAAGGTAAAAACCCTGGTGGGAATTAGCACCCACAAAGAACTGCACTAGTGTATAATGATCCCTGTTAGAAGATCTTACAACCTTGCTAGGAGTTGATCTTTATTATGAAATAAGTATAGTGACTTGGTCAAAGGTCAGACCCTGTTAGGAGTCTTTTAAAAATAACCCTATTAGGGGTGAGGACACACTATCCAAGAGAACACTGCTCAAACAGTGAAGGTTGCAACCTTCTGGACAACATATATACACTATATCTAATATTGAACTATTCAGTAGACCTTTTGTCTTGATCTATTCTAGTGAATTGTATAGACTCTCTACTTCTTCACATAGATCTTCAATTGATGAATGATATACCTTTACTATCCCAATACAACTAGCATTCTTCTCTACTCTTTTCTACTATCTCTTTTTCTCATTCACACTTGGCGATCATAAATGAAATTCTATATGTATCTTCCTCAAAAGATATGATCACGTCGGTTGTAGGAAACTCTTCAACAACTTCCTTGTCGGCTAAACTAAGCATGCAACATAATTACAACCGTGCAACTAAAGATGAGTGGACATGTCGCATCACACAGTTGGCTCTACCAAATCAACTCAAACTTCACTCTTCAAAAGAAACATGAAAAGCGCTCTTAACCAAACATTCTGAACTCATAACCAAACATTAACCCAAACACACATATCCTAAAGATTGGCATAACTAAACATTAATGCAAATATTGTCGGCTCTTAACAAACAATCTCTTGAAACTGTAATTGGCAAACAGATCATCATAACTTGACTGAAACTACACAAATGAATCTGCATGTATGAACATAGCATACTAAATATGTCTACAACATAAAAATAAATGCGCAAGGCTCCAAAATATCTATACTAATAATTACATACATAACACTATTGCATACTATATGTTGTCATCAATGACAAACATACAGTCAACTATTTGCACAAAGGCAAATCTCCAACAAGGATCTTGTCCATCTCCGAGAGCACCCCTTCAGAGGGATATTTCTAAATGTTAGAGAGAAATTATCCAAGCTACAACAGGATGAGATATAGATATTGAGAGATGTGGGACTGTACTGGGTAGCAGTCCTACCACAGATGAGGTTCCATCGATCCATGATATCGGCCTTGATAGAGAGGTGGGATGAGGATAATTGTTCCTTCCATATTCCCTTAGGAGAGATCAAGATCACACTGGAGGATGTGTATAGGATCCTATGACTTCTAGTTTGAGGTGATCCTGTCACACTAAGAGATCAACAGGGTTGTACTAAGGTCCTTTCAGATGGGGAGTATTGTTTAGGATAAGTACCGAATGTGAGGACTCGAGCAGATCAGATCAATCTATCAGCCATACTAGTAGTCTCGACACCTTTGGTATGGAAAGTGATGCTATGTATACTCTCTTTAGTTGTAATACCCAACACAAAGGGTACAATCTTCTTAGCACCATTCACTCATCTCATATGCAGGATGGAGGGTGACATGATTGTCTTCTCATGGGGCTGCAACATGTTAGCCCATCTCTACCATGAGTTGTGTCAGTAAGTGAGATGTTAGAGAGAGAGTCTTACAGTATGCACCTTACTACAGGTTTGGATGTTTGAGCATTATACATGTACACGACCATAGGGTGTTCTGGTGATGGTAGATGCGAGCACACCAAGAGCCTTTGCCTACCCACTAGCAAATGTATGGAAGCATGGGGATATCCTCTTTTAGAGGGTATGCCTCAACCATATACTAGGTGTTGATGTGATATGGAGACTGTACTATCAGATGAAAGAATGGCCAGATACTCGACACTAGCTGAGACACTCATAGCAGTGCAAGCTGCTAGAGGGTCCTACCAGTAATGTAGTGATGCCATATTACTATGATAGAGTGATGAGATTGTTTGGTCTGATACAGAGGTTCCCTTAGATAGTACCTTGGTATGTATACCCAACCAGATACTATCAAAGACTTGGTGCTATACGCCAACCTACAGTAGTAGATATTGTAGATAGCGAGATAGATGATATCGAGGATACAAAGGTATCTCCTGATGTATCCTATTCAGGTATTACTAGAGAGTATATCAAATATTGGATTCTACAGGGAACCCACCCCATCTTCCCTGATGACTATCCCACAGGTGATCCAGGTCTCTTAGAGAGGAAACACCTAGGTAGTGACATACCAATAGAGGAGGAGGAGGATCAAAGAGATGAGGAGGATCCCATCTCTGAGGGAGATCCTATGGAGGAGGAGAGAGTAGAGTTTAGAGAAGAAGAGGGAGCAAGGGAAAGAGCAGAGGAGATGCCCCTAGACGATAGTATAGGTGTAGATGAGTGTGTGGTCTATGTTGCACAATTGAGATCACAACGACCTCCCTGCATGTAGACAGAGACACCATCGCCTAGACCCAGACATAGAAAGCGGGGAGAGGGTAGTCACTCCACGCCCCCACCATCTAGATCCTTTGGTGACACTCAGGAGGGAGATCCAGGTATGAAATATGCATTATATTGGAATATTTTAACTAAATGTTTTTCTTAAAAAGTACTAAAAGATAAATATGTTTGAATTTTGTAGCTAGTGTAGCAGAGTGGAGAAGCTTTATATCCGAGGTCCTGAATGATACATGTGTATCCCACTGACTGCCAGCTAGTGAGAAAGAGTCCCTCATTAGACAAAGAGATACTGATAGACATGCATATGTTTTTGCATGCATCCAGTGAGAGCTAAGGTTATGTAGAGAGAGAGAGAAGAGAAATTGATAGCTGACCTACAGAGAGCCCAGGAATGTAACTATGAGATGAGCATGTCGAGGAGCCACACACGGACTATCGTACCAAGATCCTCAACCTCACACCATAGATTAGAGAGAGCTGGGAGCCATCAACCCTCAGAGCGTAGAGATAGAGATTGACAGATAGGGCACATGTGCCATATATGTATCAAACTCATAGAAGTTTATATATGAAAAATTTTCTTTACCTAGTTAGTTCTATGGTTGATTACTGTATTTTTCACCAATACATAAAACTTAATAGAAAGAAAAAAATGAAATTATGTATGAATGTATTCAAATCACATAACCTATAAAAAAAGACATAACTATTCTATAAGGAATACATAAATACACAAAGAATGAATGATGTACTAGGGATAATAACATTTGAGATGCATAATATTAATAGGTTCCTTAAGAGGGATACCATTCATATCAAAAATATTATAATCACCTGAAGAAAATTCCTCAATTACTACGAAAGGTCCAAGCCAATTAGGGCTAAAATTCCCTTTTTCTCCAGGCAAGTCATTCACATTCCTTTGATTTTCATACAAGACTAAACCACCCACCAGAAATGACCGTTCAATTACCTTATGATTATACTATTTCTGAAGTGATTTATGATAAGCCTTTATATTTTCCAAAGCATTTATTCATTGTTCATCCAACATTTCTAATTCTTGTAATCGTTGTTCCCGAAAAGTATCCTTGTCGATTATCCCATGAAATGAAACATGCAAAGAAGCTATATCTAATTCTAAGGGCCTAATAGCATCAGTACCATAAACAAGATTATAAGGAGAAGTACCCGTGGTAGTAGGAACACTAGTCCTATAAGCCCATAAAGCATAAGTAAGTTGGGTATGCCAATATTTCACATGCTTATTAACTATTTTCCTTAAGATTTGCTCAATAACTTTATTCGATGCTTCAACTTGACAATTAGATTGAGGATAGTATGGAGTAGAAAATCTATATTGAATACAATATTTCTCAAGGAATTTCATGAGTTCTTTATTCTTGAAAGAAGTGTCATTATCTGAAACTATCATTGAAGGAATACCAAATTGTGCTATAATATGATTAAGGATGAAATCACAAATAACATCCATGGTAGTAGAATGGAGAGGAATAGATTCCACCCATTTCGTAAAGTAATCTGTAGCTATCAGGATATATGTATGTCCTTGAGAAGAAGTTGGTGAGATTTTTCCAATAAGATCAAAACCCCAAATACTAAAAGGCCATGGAGTAACTTGATTAGGAAGCTCATGAGTAGCAGCATGAATTAAATTACCATGTTCCTGACACTGAGGACAAAATCTTGTTCCATTTTTTTCCAATAATATCCCATTCTAAGAAGTTTATTGACTAAATATTTCTCACCAAAATGTCCCCCACAAGAACTAGAATGAGCTTCTGCTAAAGCTATCAGAATTTTGGTTCTACCGAGACATCTTAATAGCAAACCATTATAAGAGCGTCTGTAAAGTGTACCTCCCAAAATGATATAACGTACTACAAGCTTCCTAATATGATTAGGCATGTTACTTGTTGCTAATTTTGGAAAAGTACTATCTTTCAAAAAATGAAAGATATGCTAATACCATTAATCCAAATGCAAGTTAAAACAATCAGCAGTAACCTTATTAGAAATTGTAGGGTGTTTAAGATTATGTATAGTAAATTGAAAGTCTTTGGCATTATTCTCAAGACAAACCAAAGAAGTTGTGCTTGCCATGGCATCTGCATGTTGATTATCTTTCCTAGGTAAAGTCTAAATCATATAAGAAGAGAATTGTGAAAGAATATCAAGAGAAAAATCTCTATATTGTGTCATTTTATTTTTCTTAGTCTAATAACCTCCTTTGATTTGTTCCATAATCAATTTCAAATCCCCATATATTTCCAAGTTTTTAATATGAAGGGATGAAGCTGCTCGTAAGCCAACTATAAGAGCTTCATACTCTGCAATATTGTTAGTACAAGGAAAGGTCAATTTATACGACATAGGGATCGGTTTCTTTGTAGGAGGGACCAAGATAATGCCAACACTAGAACCTATCTTACCTCTAGAACCATCAAAATATAATTCCCAAACACCCTCTTGCTTAATAGCTAGAATGCTCTCATCAAGGAGTTATATTGAGTTAATGCTTGTATCAGAATGAGGACAAGGAGCTTCAGCTAAATAATCCATTAAAGCTTGTCCTTTAATTGAATTTTGAGGAATGAAATTAAGATCAAATTTCTGAAGTAACATCACCCACTTTTCCAGACGGCCAGAGAGATTAGTCTTTGAGAAAAGGTGTTTTAGAGGATCAATTTTAACAATCACATTGATCTCAACATTCAATAGGTAATGCTTGAGTTTTTGACAAGCATAAGCTAAAGCCAAGCATTGTCTTTCCAAATCAGTATATCTCGATTCATAATCAAGTAAAGTTTGACTAATGTAGTACATTGGTCTTTCCTTACCTTCACTATCATGTTGAGCCAACAATGCACTCACGACATTCAGAGTAGCAGAAGTATATAGATAAAAGGGTTTATTAAATTGGGCGGGTTGCAAAATAGGAGGATTGGAAATATACTCCTTAAATTTCTCAAAAGATTGTTTACATTCCTTATTCCAAGAAAAAATGGTATCTTTCCTAAGAAAGGAAGTGAAAGGAACAATTCTATCGGCTAAGTTAGAAACAAAGTGACAAATGGCTTGTATTTTTCCTTGTAAAATGCATAATTGAGAAATATTCTTAGGAGGAGGCATGTTAATAATAACATCAAACTTTTCAGTAGCAACCTCTATGCCTTTCTTAGAGATTATAAATCTTAATAATTTACCAGAATCAAATCCAAAAGCACATTTCTTAGGATTCAATCTCATATTATAACTCATTATTTTAAATATTTGTCGTAAAATAAAAACATGGTCCTCTCTTTGTATAGATTTTGCTAAGATATCATCCACATAATCTTCCAGAATCTTATGAATGTAATCATGAAAAATCAAAGTCATAGCACGTTGATAAGTTGCTCCCGCATTTCTTAATCCAAAGGGAATCATGACCCAACAAATTTTTCCCCAAGGTGTTATAAATGTGGTCTTAAGTTGGTCTTCGATAGGAATAAAGATTTGATTATAACCTAAAAAACCATCCATAAAATATAATAAAGCATGACCTGCTGTCGAATCCATAATCATATCAATATTAGGTAATGATAAACCATCTTTTAAGAATTCCTTATTTAAATATCAAAAGTTAGTGCACATCCTTATCTTATTTTATCCTTTAGAAACAACCATAATATTGGAAATCCATTCAGAGTAATCAATAGAGAAGATGAACCCAACACCTAATAATTTTTCAATTTTGGCTTTAACTAATAAGGCAATGCCTGGATTCATCTTTCAGATTTTCTATTTCATAGGTTTAGCATTAGGTTTGAGAACAATATTGTGAGTAACAATCTTAGGATCTATACCTCGCATATCAGAATATGTCCAAGAAAATATATCCTTATATTCAAGAAAGAGGGAAACCAAATGATCATGTTCATCTTGATCCAAACATTTCTCAATTTTATTGTTTTTTCAGAGTCGTTCACATCTACTTGAACTTCAATAGTCCCAGTTTTTAATAAATTACTTTGCATGGGAGAATCCATTGTCAAAGGAGAAATATCTTGTACATCATGTTCTCCAAAATAGGCTTCATTATTTAGACAATAGGGATTTCTTCTTTTATGATGAAACATAGGTAGATCCTGATAAGCCCCTAAAAAATCGGCTAGGGGTTCATCCTCAAAAAAATATCCAAACTAGGTTTTTGATCCATGTCAAGGAGAAGCAGATTAACCAACTTCAAATGTCCACCATAGATGTGATTGACATTAAGAGGAAAATCTTATGGTTGTTTATAAGGATTAAATCCTAACCCATAAGTATAATCATTAAATTCATTGTCCAAGGGCACTTGTATGCCTTGTTCATATTTACCACATCCTTTCCCGTTGAATCCTCATTTCTTGAGTAGATGATAACCAAAACCATATCTATCGACCATATCAAATTGAGTAAAAGGAGAGGCATATGTCACAATGTCATAGAAATCTGGTTTTATTGTCTCAATTGTTTCTTCAAGTGAAGTAGCAACAAAGTTACTTTTTAATTCCCCAGAAAGTGGGGAACGAGTAAAAACTTGTTTTTCAAACCCACTTCATTATTTCATAAATTCTAAATCAGAAGCTTTATATTCTCCCATAAAATAAGGATTAAAGTCCAATGTTCCTCAATCGTCTCTAGTTAAAGAAGAAGATGGAGTTTCAACTTGTTTAACTTTAGGTGCTTGCTCAGGTTCCTTACTTGGTTGTATAGGTTCAGAAACCTTAGCATATTCCACATTTAGGCAAGGATTCAGCACATCATCCACATGTAGTGTATACATCATATTGTTATAAATGAACCTAACCTTACGATGAAGAGTAGAAGAAACCACATGCATAATATGTAACCAAGGTCTTCCTAACAGAAGGTTATAATTGAGAGGTCCATGCATAACATACAAATAGGTGTATTGAGAAGAACTAGACCAACCTTAATAGGTAGCGTAATAATGCCCAAAGTTTTCTTTGTGATATTATCAAATCCATGAATAGGGATATTATCTAGTTGAATAGTTGTAAGATCGACCTTAATTTCTTTAAGAATATCCATGCTACAAAGATTAAGCCCAGATCCATTTTCAATTAATCTTCTACAAATGATACTCTGATTAATAGAAATAACAACCATAAGAGCATCATATTGATTGTGCACCTCAACAGAAGGTAAATCATCATTGGTAAACACAATAGGAGGTACAAAAGGTGTAGTATGCATGCACTCCAAAAATGAATTGATATTCTCTTGGTTAGGAGGTGGAGAAGGAAGAGTAGATAAAGATTTTTGCAAAGCCTCATGATATGTAGGAGAAGTTTGAGGCAATTCCCATAAAGATATCTTAGCCGGAGTAGCGTGTAATTGCTCAACTAAGTCATACTCCTTAAAGGAAGAAGGTAACCTAGGTGATTGAGGAAGCATGGGTAAAGAAGTTGGAATAGTAGGTTGAGGATTATTCCATGTGTGATAAGCATACGAAATAGAATCTGTGTTATCAAAGAAATCCAAAGGATCTCTAGGTTGACCCTTAATATTTAGTCAAGGACATCCTTTTACCGTCATCAAAGGTTCAGGAAATAACATTCTAGGTGCATCAATGTTGCAAATAGTGGAACATGAAGGTAACCATGCACACACCCTATGGTAAATGTCAATTGGAGAGGTTGTGGAGGAGGATGAAATAGGAATAGGATCCATGGATATCTCATTGAAACCTTTTTCATTCTCACTTCCATGTACCTCATTAAGGGATCTATCCTCTTGTGCAATAAAGGCATCATCAAAGTATTCAAAAAAAAAGTCATACATGTTGAACAGAAAGTAAAATTACAAGCATGTAAATGTTTTTGTGTTTTTAAAGAAATTTTGTAATTTTTATATATTTTTGAAATATAAATGCAAGAGCATAAAAGCAATCTACTTCTATATTCATGCAATATCGAATATAAAATGTAACACCAAAAAGAAAGAGTTGTCTATCGCGGGTTCACCAAAATATAAAGGGGTAAATTGGATGGTCTTTTAAATAGCGTTTTAACAATGGGGATTTGCATATAAAAGAGACCCTATGCCATATTCAACCATTTACATTTAATTGTTATGATAAAGAATGTAAAGCTGGAAATGTTTGAGAAGAATAATGGAGTAAAATACCTACCTCATATCATAATAGATCTGGAAATACCCCTTTTCTGATGCTTGTGTTGAGTTTCTGGAAAATCTGCAACCAGATCTAGAAGAGAAACGCAAAGACGAAGAAAACCCAGAAATATTTTTATGATCTGGCTCACTTTTGATTTTAACCCAAAAATGAATGTCACCTTTGACACAATTTCTGATTCTGACCCAAACAAAATGTCAATTTTGACCTAGAACAGAATGTTGATTCTGACCCAGAATGTCCGATTCTGACCTGCAACTCCCAAAATAGCACCTGTAAATATCTGAAAAAGAGGGTTTTGGGGTGGCTATATAGGGTTTAGCCTTAGTCAAACCCCCATTTTGGTGTTCTCCACCTCCATGAATAGCCGAATGTAATAGAATGTATGTGTGTGTTTCTCTTAGAAAGAGCTTTGAATGTATAATGCCAAGATCTAATCCTCTAGATTAAAACCCTACCATGAATTGAAAATGAGAGAGAGAAATGCATAGATTTGAATATGATAAAGAAAACATACCAAGCCCCCAAGGCTAAAATATTCCTACCAAAATCACAATTCATAGTTGCTACCCCATGATAGTATCTTTTGAATGCTTGAATGTTGAAAATGGTAGATTCAAGAAGGAAGGAAGGAAGAACTCTTTCTTGCTCCAATGAAGATCCACAATAGCTTGTCCACAAAATGCTTGTATGTATTAAGGAATCTTCATATATTGTCCTTCTATATCATCCTCTTTCATTCTTGCATCATAATCATGTCATAATCATAATTTCATCATGTTATATCATGATTTCGTTTCATTAAGAATGAAGGCAAAAGAGAGTGTTTATATAGAGATCTCAATATAGACCTCCTAGGGCAATGCAAGGGACCCAAATTTAAAATTTTCCATGAATTATGGTCTAATTACAATCACCAACCAAGGAGGGGATGTATTAATTCAAATATCAAAGAAAACACTTCCGCACCCAGACTCAGGGACCTATTTTTAAGTTTAGAACCCCGATAAGCTCTGGATCTAAAAGCAGGGACCAAGACCCGAAAGAGGTCAAAATCAACCTTGACCTTGACCTTGACATTGACCTTGACCTTGAACTTGACCTTAACCTTGACCTTGACCTAGGTGAAGGTAGACCTTGATTTTGACATAGGTCAAAATTGACTACAACCCTGACCTGAGGTTTTAGGCAGTCACCTTAAGAAATCTGCAAGATTCCCAGGTCAGCCGGGGACCTAGGAAGGTGAGAAAACACACCAGAGTGCTGGGGAGAGGCACATAGGCCATAGAGGAGGTATGATGAAGATTAGGAGAGAGAATACATAGGTTCTACCTAAAAATAAAGCCACAAAGAAGGAAATTAAGGAGGATCCATAGGATCCTAACCCTAGTTTCACCTAGAAATGGAGAATTAAGTGCAGATGCATCCTAAAATACAAATATAATATGCAAGTGTACTAAATGAGGGTGCTAAACCTAAAAAATTTGAAGTGCTTCCATTTTAAGATGATACAATTTGATGATCACCAAGCTACAAAAAGTGAATGCAAGACATTAAATTAGTTAATATATTGTATTGTCACTGATGTCAACTTGATATGTTTTGATTGGCCATACACATATTGTCATAGACTTCAAAGAACTAAAGAGACAAAGCTTATGATATTGGTAAAATATAAAAATCCAATATACACGGAGTGACAGTGTACACCAAAAACACCGACGGATAGTATAAACCGAGCAAGTGTCATCGAGCTGTTCAGATTGTATACCGAGCACTGTAGTAACCAAGAATAATTGGAGTGCTCACCAAGGTAGATGAAGTTGTTACTAAGCGTAAGTAAAGTCAATGAATAAGCTAATTGAAGTTGATCACTGATCAGAATTGAAGATAAAGAATGACAAAAACACTTAGCTGGCAAGAGCTATATTTAGAGTTAACTGATTGATTGGTTTATTCTTAAAGATCAGTTTAACTAAAGAAAATAAGAGATTTAAAGAAAATTTTATTCATAGATAACAAGGAGAGATTTGTGGAATAAATTGAAGGAGATATTTATGGATTAAAGCAAGCATGGCGAGCTTTACGGATCAAGAAGTGATCTACGACAAAAATAAGGAGACTGAATGGTTAAATCTTGTCTATATAAAGAGACAAGCAATTCATTATGAAAAGAGGAATGCTGAATATAATTTTGATGAAGATAGAAGTCTTCATGTAGATTTGATCATACAGGCTGAAGAACAAAGCCAAGAATTATGCAGACATCGAGCAATAGAGGACAGAGCATTCACTGAGCAGAAAGAGAAAAGATGGGAGAAAAGGAACTAAAGTGAACTTTGATAAGAGAAGTATTATGGACTAAAAATAGATCTGAAAATATGCAAGATTAAAGTTTTATTATTGAAAAAATCATTTATTGTTTCATTTTAACCATTGATTTAGAAAATCTCTTAAGCAAGTGGGATTTAACCATCCTTAACGTATTGAGATACTCAAGAGTATCAAAATTTTTTCATGTTGACAACATAGTGAATGCTAGGTCAAAAGACAAACTGTTAGTTTTGAATCCTCTAACAAGGTCGCACTTAAAAATGTGTTTGTAACCTTTAACATGGTTGGCTCTTCACCGAGCTTACTTTAGAAGAGTGAAATTTTTGGGTTACCGCTCCCAAGTGGTTTTTCCCTTAATAGGGTTTCCACGTTAAAATCCATGTGACAAATGTGTATTTCTTTCATTGCATTGATAGTTTACTTTATACATTACTAAAACTAGATTGGTCAGTAAACACTAAGTTTAAATTGCTGCTACTCAGTAAAGTCTAAGAAAAGATAAACAATATATCTTACTGAACAGTATTTCTTTGGTAGAATTACATAAGGCATTCAACTTGAAGGACTAAAAGATAACTAGAGGATATTATATTTGTGATGCAAGGTTTGGTTGGATTATTAGAATTATTTTTAAGGCCACTGATTCACCCCCACCCTCTGATTTATTCTAATATAATCAATGGTGGAGATCTAATGAAAAAAATGGAAGATCAATGGATGAGAATTGATTAGAGGAATTGAATGATACTTAAATAAATACATGAGTTAGATAGAAAAAATTGATTGATTAGTCAAGTGGATTAATTAATTAGTTGAACTCAAAGTGAGTGGGAGTTCAGAGGTGGAAGTGTTGGAATTAGTTCTTTTTTTGTTGTTGGCATTCATGTTTTTTACTAATGTCAAAATATGTTTGCATTAAGTCAAAACAGACTGGTTATTATTGTTTCTTGGATAACTAACATAAGTGTACGAGTACTGTACAGTTGATTCAGAGTGTGCAAAGATGACGATGTGTACATGGATGTGTTGTGATTTTATGTCTAATATTTCTTGGCTTAATATTTTAGATGGAGTAAGTTATAGTTGTTTTAGTGAAGGCAAAGTACTAGATAGTGATAGTGAACAATGATAGAGTTAGTATTTGAGTTTTGAGGATAACTTGCGTGCAATCTTGATTCATGTTATGTGAGCTTGGGGAGTGACAAACGAAATGTTGAGGAATGTTTGTTATGATTCTTGGTTTGCAAGACTCTTGGTGATGTTAATTGTGGTGTGTGTTATGGAGAAGACCTATTTGGGGCTGACTTTAGAGATGAAGCATGGATTATGGATTGCGAGCATAGATTACAGATCTTGGATTATATTTGATGAGTTGTAATTGATGTTTACTTATTATATGTACCATGTGTATCTTAGCAAGGGGTTATGTAACTATTTGTGTATTGGGGAAGTCTTAAATTGGCCAACCTAATTACTTATTGTAAACCTATATAAAAGAAAGTTGTTTTACTTTATGGAATGTGTGGTAACAGTGAAGTGTGGAAGGTGTGAGCTTGTTTGTGTGAAGTCTATTGGATGTAGATTAGAGGTTTTGATTAAGAGACTTCATTGGAATTGACCAAGAAAAGATAGTTTCTATCAGATAATTCATTGAATTGTATATTTCATATACACTTGTATCTTGTACAGTAAGTCTCGAAGGAAAATTTAACCTTCTTTAGGCAGTGCGCCTAGCCAGTGAGCCTATTGTTACTCTTGACAGCTAACAAGGTATGTCCTTTAACATGGAATATGTATTGTAATGCATTAATAAGCTCCTAACATGGCTATATATTTTAGCAGGGATACTATACTCTTAGTACACTATTTATGTGTGTTAATTCCCACCGAGGTTTTACCTTTAACAGGGTTTCCTTGACAACAAAGGATTGTGTTATGGTGTTGCATTTATTGTGTTATAATTTGGTTTAAAGATTTGGTTTATAATGTTTAATGTTTAATAATATATCTCACAACTAATTCACCCCACTCTTAGTTGTGTTGGTGGACTGTTACCTAACAATTGGTATCATAGCTTCTAGTCCTTAGAGTGAAATCTTTACAGCTTGAGGTGATCTTGAAAATGACATACTACATGAAGGATAGTCTGAAGTTTGATCTTGAAAACTTTGATAGTTGGAAGGACAAGATGACAAATCATTTTATGTGTTTGGGAATTGACTATTGGATGACTACAAAGAAATATGATCTGGTCAAGGCTAAAGATGAACTCGATAAAGCTACTGATGAAGAAAAGAAGTTGTTTTCTTATAACATAGTTGAGAGAGAAGCACTGATTAGTGCACTTTGTGAAGGTGAATTCACAAAGGTTAAAGATTTTGATTTTCCATATAAAATTTGGTCAAGATTGGAAGCACTATATGAAGGAGATATGTTTACTAAGTAGGCAAAGTTGTAGAACTAGAAGACAAGGATGGAAAATCTGAAAATGAAAGATGGTGAGAATACTGGATCATATGTAGAAAGAGTTATGCAGGAGCATCTTGGGTCAATGGAAACCCTGCTCAACCAAAAAGATGTTTGTTTTTTGGAAGATTCTTGGGAAATACTCTTCTTCTCGGGCTCTTTTGCTCAGTAAAGCTTGTCTGCTACTCGGGTTTTATTTCTCGAGCATGCTTGTTTTTGTCACTCATTAATGCTTAGTTCTACTGCTCAGGTCCTGTTGCTCGGGCATGCCTATTTATTTTCCTTTTTCTTGGGTTTCTCTTCTGACGCTCAAGTTTTATTTCTTGCTGCTCAGTCAATCTTGTCGTTGTCGCTTAGGTTGGTCTTTTGTTACTCAGCTATGCTCTTACTGACGGTTACTAATTTTTGGTGATCTCCTTCTTGAGATGCTTATTTTGGGAGTTGGATCTTTGGCCGACTTCTTCATTTAATTTTCATTGCTGAATTGATTTGGGGTCTCTCATTGGGATCTGTGTGGACCTAAATCTGGGTCTCTATTATGGATTTGAGCACTGACCTCTTTGGTGGACTCTTGTATATATGTTTTTGTATGTATTATTTTAGGCATCATTCTTAGAGCAAGAAAGCAAATATTTAGATATTGAGATCAAAGTTCTGTGATCTCTTGTGTATGAAGACCTTACTGTAATTCATTGAATATATGGCCAAAATTGGGAAGGCCTTACAACCCAACATGTAATGATTTTGAGCAATTTAATATAAATATTGTTGTTGTTTCTTCTCCCACTGTGTTTTTTGGCTTCCGCATTGGTTCTGCAAGGTGGTTTGGTAGTTGGGAGTGCCACTGGCCCATCTACTTGCCCCCTCCTTGTGTTAGGTGGTATTAGAGAATAGTGAGATCTAAGTTCCTTCCTATAAACCCTAACCCTAGTTGGTATTGTTGTGGGGTAGTAGATTGCAATTTGAACTACAATTGCAGAGGGATTCAAGATGGTTCGTGGGAGAGGAAATGCAGATCTATGTCTAGCTAATATGCTTAGATAGATGGCTGCTAGATTGGAAGGTGTTGAGATAGCCCAACACAGAGGAAGACATCTTGACGATGTTAGTGATGACAAAATTGAGGAGGTTCAAGGTGAAGCTGAACCTACACCTGTGATGAATCAAGAAGAAGAGAGATTCTTGAGACCTTTGAAAAGTTTGAAATCCACACCTCAGTTTAAGCCTCCCAAGTATAGTGGAAAATTGGATTCTGACAAATTGATAGACTGGATAACAGAGATGGAAAATTATTTTGAATATGAGAATGTGGTAGAGGATAAGAAGGTGAAGATTGCAAGCACAAAGTTGAAAGGTCATGCATCCCTATGGCGAGAACATCTGCAATTAGA
The DNA here is from genome assembly GCA_018584345.1 of Thuja plicata. Lineage (NCBI taxonomy): Eukaryota > Viridiplantae > Streptophyta > Pinopsida > Cupressales > Cupressaceae > Thuja > Thuja plicata. The sequence continues at coordinate 339,057 of MU221474.1, forward strand.
TCGGAAGAAGAAAGGTAAAGAAAAAATCAAGTTATGGGACAAGATCGTAAACAAATTGAAAGGAAAGTTTCTACCTTGTGATTATCAGATTAACCTAATCTAGTGAATGCAAAGTCTAAAGAAAAAAGACAAATCAGTAAAAGACTACACTAAGGAATTCTACAGATTGGACATCAGATCAAGACATGTTGAAGATGAAGTGGAAAGAGTAGCAAGATACCTAAATGGCTTGAGAAGTTCCATACAAGATGAAATCAGTTTGGTCAAAATGGAAAAAATTGAGGAGACATACCAATTTGCCCTAAAAGCTGAGGAAAATTTGAACAAAGATAAAGAGGCAGAGGAAGTAGATTCCCTAGAGGAAGAGGTAGATCTCATGGTGAGAATAGTAGATCTGAACTAGAATAGTCAATTTCAAACACATCACAAGACAAAGGAAATACTGAATGGAAAGGTGGAAATTCATACTGAGGAAGAGGTAATTACTCCAGAGGTGGTTATAGCAGAAAAGGAATCAAAGTTACTTGTTACAATTGTGGTGAAGAAGGACATAAATCCTTTGAATGTACACATGCAAGAAAGAAAGGTAGTAGTAGGAGAAATGCATTGGTGCAAGAGGAGTCACCAAATGAAGCTAAATAGGAAGGAAATTTCATGATCTGAAGGATACTATGGAGTGAGAAGGATAAGAAAGATCCGATTAGAAAAAGTTTGTTCAAGACTAGATGTAGAGTTGCAGACAAAGTTTGGAAGGTAATTGTTGATAGTGGAAGCTTAGAGAATCTGGCATCTGAGGAAATGGTTGCAAAGTTGCATTTGGAGAGGATAAAATATCCAAAACCGTATCAGATCTTATGGATCAAGGATGATCATACATTAATGGTGAGTGAACAATGTTTTGTGAATCTGAAAATTGGAAAGTACTATGATAAGGTGTTGTGTGATATTATGCCTATGGATTGTTGTCATATTTTGTTGGGTAGACCTTGGCAATATGATAGACATGCTATACATGATGGAAGATTGAATAGATATTCTAATTGGGTTGATGGTAAGAAGCAAGTTTTGTTACCTTTGGTTGAAGAATCTATTGGTGAGATATGTACATCTGTGAAAGTTTGTCTGATGGAAGGTAGGAAGTTTGTTAAAGATTTGAAAAGAAATGATATTTGTTATGCTTTGATTCCTAACAAATCAAGTAAGAATACCGAAAGTGAAGTTCCTGCAGAAGTTGAAAAGTTACTCACTGAGTACAAGGAGATAATTTTATATAATGTACTTTATGGTTTGCCACCAATGAGATACATCAGTCATTATATGGATTTAATTCCTGGAGCTAGTTTATCAAACAAAGCACCCCATCAGTTAATACCTACTGAAAATGAAGAGCTTAACCGACAAGTTCATGAATGGTTGAACAAAGGTTTGATCAGAGAAAGTCTGAGTCCATGTGCAGTACCTTCTATGTTGGCACCTAAAAATATTGGAGAATGGAAAATGTGCACTAATTCTTGAGCAATCAATAAGATCACATTAAAGTATAGGTTTCCTATACCAAGAATGGATGACATAATGGATTGTTTGAGTGGAGAAAGATATTTTACCAAAATTGATTTGAAAAGTAGATATCATTAGATCAGAATCAGAGAAGGAGATGAATGGAAGACTGATTTCAAGACAAAGGAAGGTTTGTATGAGTGGTTGGTTATGCGCTTTGGTTTAACTAATGCACTGAGAACATTTATGTGACTAATGAATGAAATTATGAAGAAATTATTGAATAAGTGTGTGATTGTGTACTTGGATGATATTTTGATATTTAGTAAGACTAGAGAAGAGAATTTGATGAATATAAGGCAAGTATTGCAGAGATTGAAAGAGGAAAAGTTGCTGATAAATCTAAAGAAATGTTCCTTCATGAAAGAAGAACTTGTGTATTTGGGTTTTGTGATTTTATCTCTTGGTTTGAAGATGGATCCTGAGAAGGTTGAGGCTATATTGAGTTGGCCTACACTTGAAAATGTCACCGTGGTAAGATAATTTCATGGATTGGCAAGTTTTTACAGGAACTTTATCAGAAATTTCAGTTCTATTTGTAATGATATGACTGAGACAATGAGATAAGACAAAAGAGAATTCAAATGGACACATGGAGATGACAAGAGGTTTGAAGCTTTGAAGCTGAAGGTTGCTGAATTACCTCTGTTAGCCTTACCTAATTTCAATAAGGCATTTAAAGTTGAATGTGATTCAAGTGGAAGTGCAATTGGAGCTATGTTGACTCAAGAAGGTAAACCTATTGATTTCTTTAGTGAAAAGTTGAATAATGCAAAAAAGGAAATATTTTGTCTATGATCAGGAGTTCTATTCTATTGTGCAAGCTATATAGAAGTGGAGACATTATTTGATGCCAAATGAATTTGTGTTGTATACTAATCATAAGGCTTTATAATATTTGGGTAGTCAAAATAAGTTGAATCAGAGGCATATGAAATGGGTAGAGTATTTGTAGAGATTTACATTTGTGATTAAGCATAAGAGTGGAGTTTCTAATAGAGTTTCTGATGCATTGATTAGAAGGAGATCTTTGTTGACTGAAATAATAATCAAAGTTCTTGGTTTTGATGACATGAAGAATTTGTATGAAAGTGATCCTAATTTTTTAGAGCAGCGGAGAGTGTGCAGAGCACCTTATTAAAATCAATCAAGTGAAGATTATTTCATTTAGGAAGATATGTTGTTTAAAGGAATTCAGTTGTGTATACCGAGAGGTTCAATGAGAACTAATTTTATAAAAGAGAAATATAGTAGTGGATTGGCTGGACACTTTGTTATTGATAAGACAATGAGTTTTCTCAAGGAGAGGTATTTTTGGCCTCAATTGTATAAGGATGTTCATAAGTTTATAAGAAGTTGTGGAGTTTGTCAAGTTGCAAAGGGAGTGAGTCAGAATACTAGTTTATATACACCGATTACTATTTCTAAGAAACCTTGGAGTGATATCAGCATTGATTTTATTCTTAGCTTATCTAGGACAACAAGAGGTAATGATTCCATATTTGTTATTGTGGATAGATTTTCTAAGATGACACATTTCATACCATGTAAGAAAAAATTAGATGCAGTACACATAGAAAATCTTTTCTTTAAGGAAATTATCAGATTGCATGGATTACCGAGGAGTATCATCTCTGATCGAGATAGTAAGTTTGTTAGCTATTCTTGGAGAACACTTTGGAAGAAGTTGGATACTGAGTTGAAGTTTAGTTCTACATTTCATCCACAGAATGATGGAAAAACAGAGGTTGTAAACTAAATTTTGGGTAATTTGTTGAGATGCTTAGTTGGAGACACACCAAGTAATTGGGATTTGATGTTGGCACAAGTAGATTTTGTATACAACAGTTCAATAAATAGAAGTACTGGAAAGACACCTTTTGAGATTGTTCATGGAACAAAACCAAGAGGTATATCAGAATTGAGAGATATTGTTGGAGAAGAGAAAAGAAGTATTGAAGAAGAAGAATTTGCAGAATTTATGAAGACATTGCATGAAAATGTAAAACTAAAGCTGGAGAAAAGTAATCAGAAATACAAAGATAGTGCAGACAGATCAAGAAGACAAAACATTTGAAGTTGGTGATGTTGTAATGGTTCATCTGAAGAAAGGTAGATTTCCTATTAGAACATATGGTAAAATGAAAATGAAGAAATTTGGTCCTTGCAAAATATTGAGAAGATTTGATAGTTGAAATGCTTATGAAGTTGAATTACCTGATGACATGGATATATCACCTATATTCAATATTTCAGACTTGTATGAATATCATGAACCTGATGAAGAAGTGACAGTTCCATGTGATTATCCTAAGAAGCAGATAGAGGAAGTTGAAAATATTTTGAAATAGAAAGTTGGCAGAAGCACAAGAGGAAACAAATACATTGAATATCTGGTAAAGTGGAAGAATAGATTGATTGAGGACTCATCTTAAATTTATCAATCTAATTTGGATTCATTTCGATTTGGACCTAATACATGATTTGGGGAATCATTTATTGTAACCCCAGGTGTCTGATGCAGGAGTATCTTGGGTCATTGGCAATCCAGCTCAACCAAAAAGATGTTTGTTTTTTAGAAGCTGCTTGGGAAATACTCTACTTCTCAGGCTGTGTTGCTTGATAAATATTTTCTTCTTCTCAGGTTCTATTGCCTGGGCATGCTTTCTTTTGTCACTCAATAATGCTTAGCTCTGCTGTTTGGGTCCTGCTTCTCGGGCATGCATGTTTATTTTCTTGTTGCTCAGGTTTCTCTTCTCACGCTTGGGTTTTATTTCCTATTGCTTAGTCATGCTTATCTCTATCGCTCGGGTTGGTCTTCTATTTCTTAGTTATGCTCTTACCAATGGTTACTAATTTTTGGTGATCTCCTACCCGAGATGCTTATTTTGGGAGTTGGATTTTTGGCCGACTTCTTCATTTAATTTCCGTTGCTAAATTTATTTGGGGTCTCTCATTGGGATCTATGTGGACCTAAATCTGGGTCTCTCTTATGGATTTGAGTGCTGACCTCTTTGGTGGACTCTTGTATATATTCTTTTGTATGTCTTAGTTTAGGCATCATTCTTAGAGAAAGAAATAAAATGTTTAGATATTGAGATCGAAGTTCTGTGATCTCTATTGTATGAAGATCTTATTGTAATTAATTGAATATATGACCAAAATTGGGAAGGCCTTACAACCTAGAATGTAATGATTTTGAGCAAGTTAATATAAATATTTCTGATATTTCTTCTCTCATTGTGTTGTTTGGCTTCTGCATTGGTTTTGCAAGGTGGTTTGGTAGTTGGGAGTGCATCTGGCCCATCTACGTGCCCCCTCCCTATGTCAAAGAGTTATAGAGGTTTTTATTGGCATTAGAAACTCTAGAGGCACATATAATGAAGAAGAAGTGATCACAAAAATTCTTAGATGTTTGACACCTATTTACAAACTAAAGTGCAAGCTATAGAGGAGATCATACCTTTGAAGGTGAACTTCAATAGAGAGATGTTGATTGAAAAATTAACTACTTTTGAGGTCATAGAGATGGGAGATTCATTACCTAAGGTTGAGACAACATTCAAGGCAACTATGCATAATAATAAAAAGACTTTATCAAGGATTGCAAGCACCAATAGAAGTGACTTGGGAGAAGAGCTTGGTGAATACGCTAATGACTAGGAAAAGATACATGCATAAGAAAGGAATTTGGATGAAATTGTGGCCCTAATCGCTAGAAGAGAAAAGAGAGGTAAGGGTAATTTTTAAGGAAAGTCACCTATGAAAGATTTTTCATACAATAAGATAGGTAATTTTTCATCTAGATGTCCTACAAGGGTTCCTAAACATAAATCTAAGTTTTATAGACCTAAGTATTCAAAGGACAAGGAATGTTACTATGCTAGTGAAGGTTTTTCTAATGATGATTCTATTGATTATGATGAGATTTGATTTATTTCTATCAAGGATGATGAACCTATTAATGAAGAGAAAGGCCTAGTGTCACATGTTGAAAACAAATCTAAATGGGTCATAGACAGTGGTTGTTCACACCACATGACTAGTGATAGAAATAAATTTGTTAAGCTAACCAAGTATGATGGTGGTGTTGTGAGATTTGGTGACAACATCCCTAAGCTTATCATTGGAGTTGGATCTATATATTTGGATGGAAAGACTAATACTGATGATGTGTTACTTTTTGATGGACTTAAGCATAATTTGTTGAGTGTTGGATAGTTGGTGGACAAAGGTTATCAATTAAAGTTTATTTATGGGAAATGTTCTATTAGAAGTAAGTCAGGAGAATTGATCACATCTGGCACTAAGTCAAGATGTAATGTATTTGAATTGAATACATCTGAGGCTTCTTGTTTTGTTGCGAAGGTTGATGATAGTTGGTTATGGCATAGAATATTTTGTCATGTGATTTTTTATAATATTGTAAAGGCAGGTATGACTAATGTTGTTAGAGAACTACCAAAGATTGTGAAACCATCTAATACCATGTGTAGAGAATGTGTAATGGGGAAAAAAACTAGAAGCAATTTTAAAAGAAAATCTTACTCAACAAAAGTGACTTTGGATTTGGTGTGTACAAATCTATGTGGTCCTACAAGAATGAGATCTTACTATGGTGAAAGGTATTTCATACTTTTTGTTGATGACCTTTCTAGGATGATGTGGGTTACATATCTTAGAGAGAAATCTGAGGGTTTTGAAAAATACAAGTTATTCAAAGAAAAAGTTCAGAATGAATCAGGTTTAAAGGTAAATCCTTTAAGATAAGATATAGGTGGAGAATTTACTTCTGATTTGTTCAATACCTATTGTGAAGAGGATGGAATTTATAGACAGACATCTTCTCCTAGGACACCACAACAAAATAGCATAGCAGAGTGAAGAAATAGAACAATATTAGATGTTGCAAGAACTATGTTGTTGGAAGGAAATGTATCACATGTTCACTAGAGAGAATTTGTTGGTACTACTGTTTATAATTTTAACACAATTTAGATCAAAGAAGGTACAAGTAAGACTCCTTATAAATTATGGTTTAATCATACTCCTACTGTAAAATATTTCAGAATATTTGTTAGTAAATTCTATATCAAAAAAGATGATGAGATAGGAAAGTTTGATGCTAGAAGTTATGAAGGAATCTTCCTTGGTTATTCCACTAAGAGAAAAGATTATAAATGTTTTAGTTTGAGATTGAGGAAGATGATTGAAAGTGCCAATGTGAGGATTGATGAAAAGTTCTAGATTCAAGAAATAATATATGACTGTAACCAGACTATAGAGAGCAAGGAGGTTATTGAAAATTAAGAAGAACCTTTTATGATTGATTATGAGATCGAGGTATGTAAAGATGACTAAAATGATTCTACTAAAATTCCTAAGACTCCGAGATATGTTAAGAAAAACCATCTTGAAAATCAAATTATTGGCAATGCAAACAAAGGCATGGTGACTAGATCAAAATTAAGAGATGAAATTTGTTTGGTTTCTCAAGATGAACCAAAAACTACTAATGAGGCATGTAGAGATGAATCTTGGACTAAGGCCATGCAGAAAGAATTGCAATAGATAAAGAAAAATAGCACTTCGGATTTGGTTCCTAGACCTAAAGATAAGAATGTTATAGGAACTAAATGGGTTTTCAGAAATGAGATGAATGAAGAAGGAATGGTTGTAAGAAATAAGGCAATATTGGTTTGTAAAGGCTATTCGAAACAAAAAGGCATAGACTTTGAAGAAATATTTTATCATGTTGCTAGGTTTGAGGCTGTAAGATGATTTCTTGCTTATGCTACACACAAAGACTTCAAAGTATATTAGATTGATGTAAAATCTGCATTTCTGAATGGAGAATTAGAGGAGGAAGTATATATTGAACAACCTGATGGATTTCCTCTACCAAATTATGAGGACATGGTTTTCAAGTTGAAGAAGGCTTTGTATGGACTAAAACAAGAGCCTAGACCATGGTATGCAAGATTGGACAAGTATCTACTTTGTCTTAGTTTCAGAAAAGGTAATACAAATAATAATTTGTACTTGAGAACTAGTGAAGATAGAATTTTAATAGTTGAGGTTTTTGTAGATGATATCATTTTTGGAGGGAATGATGAAATGAGTAAAAATTTCTCTAAGGAAATGGAAAATGAATTTGAGATGTTGATGATTGGTGAGATGAAAATTTTCCTTGGGATATAAATCAACCAGAACAAGAATGGTATTTTTATTTCTCAGACCAAGTATCTTAAGGATATGTTGAAAAATTTTGGAATGAAAGATTGTAAACCTGTTGGAACACCTATGGTTACAAGTCACAAGCTTACTACTATAGATGAATCTTAGAGTATTTTTATAGACAAAGTATAGATCTATGATTCAAGGCTTATAATATCTGACTCGCACTAGACCAGATATTGCTAATGCAGTTGAAATTGTTGCAAGATATCAAGCATATCCTAAAGAGACACAACTTGGTGTTGTAAAAATAATATTTAGATATCTGAAAGGAACACTAGACTATGGCTTATGGTATAAAAAATTTGATGATTTTTCTTTGGATTCTTATACTGATGCTGATTGGGCAGGAAATGTTGATGAAAAAAAGAGTCCAAGTGGTGGTGCATTCTTTCTTGGGAAAATATTGGTTTCTTGGTTAAGTAAAAAGTAGGACTATATAGCTCAGTCTACTACTAAATTAGAGTATGTTGTTTCTACTCTAAATTACACACAGATTGTTTGGATGAAGCAAATGTTGAAGGAGATTGGGATAAATTTTGATGAGCCATTGGTTATCCATTGTGATAACACTAGCATAGTGAATATGTCAAAGAATCTAGTTATGCATTCAAAGACTAAACATATTTCCATTAAGTATCATTTCTTCAGAGACAAGGTTGCAGAGAAGGAGATTAGATTGGAGTATATGAGCACAAAGGAACAAATAGAAGATATATTTACAAAACCTCTGCCAAAGGATGCCTTTGAGTATCTTAGAGGTATGCTTGGGGTGAGAGCCCCTCCTTGCAAAAACTAAATTGATGCAAGAATGCATCAGTCAAGTGGATTCAGAGCTCTATCATTTTCTGGACTTGATGTATGGATCTATTCCTTAGGGGGAGTGATCACAAGAATAATAAAGAACACATTTGGGTGATTATGCACCTGGTTGTTGCATGAATATTTCAAAAAGCTACACCTTGCAGAGGAAAGTTGGTCAGAAGTAGAGTAAGGACACTCTTTTCCATTGATGTCAAAGGGGGAGAGATTCAGTGTGAAAATCCCTACTATTTTAGGGAGAGTTGCGAAGAGGATATTGAGAAGATTGTATTGAGATAGGTACTTTTGGGTTGATGGATTTTCTCATGTATTTCCATCAATTCCAAAGGGGGAGATTGTTGGAATTGGTTTATTTTGTTGTTGGAATTCATGTTTTGTCACTGATGTCAACATATGTTTCCATTAAGTCAAATAGACTGGTTATTACTATTGCTTAGATAACTGATAAAAGTGTATGAGTACTGTACGATTGATTCAGAGTGTGCAAAGATGAGGATGTGTACAAGAATGTGTTATGATCTTATGTCTAAGATCACTTGGATTAATATTTCAGATGTAGTAAGTTATAGTTGTTTTAGTGAAGGTTGGGTACTAGATAGTAACAGTGAATGATGACAGAGTTGGTCTCTAAGTTTTGAGGATAACTTAAGTGCGATATTGATTCATGTTATGCGAGCTTGGGGAATGGAAAATGACATGATGAGGAATTTTTTTTATGATTCTTGGGTCGCAAGACTCTTAATGATGTCAATTGTGGCATGTGTTCTCGAGAAGACCTATTTGGGGTTGACTTCAGAGATGAAGCGTGTATTATGGATTGCGAGCATGGATTACAGATCTTAGATTATATTTGATGAGTTTTAATTGATGATTAATTGTTATATGTATGGTGTCTATCATAGCAAGGGGTTATTTAATTATTTGTGCATTGGGGAAGTCTTAAATTGGATGACCTAATTGCTTATTGTAAACCTATATAAAAGAAAGTTATTATCCTTTATTGAATGTGTGGTAACAAAAAATTGTGGAAGCTGTGATCTTGTTTGTGCAAAGTCTTTTGGATGTAGAGTAGAGGTTGTGATTAAGAGAATTCATTGGAAATGACCAAGGAAAGATAGTTTCTATCAAAGAATTCATTGAATTGTATATTTCATATACACTTGTATTTTAGATAGTAAGTCCTGAAGGTGGATTTAACCTTCTTTAGGCAGTGTGCCTGGGAAGTGAGCCTACTGTTACTCTTGAGTCCTAACAAGGTTTGTCCTTTAATAGGGACTATGTAATATAATTCATTAATAAGCTCCTAACAAGACTTAATCTTTTAGTATGGATACCATACTCTCAATACACTATTTGTGGGTGCTAGTTCCCACCAGGGTTTTACCTTTAACAGGGTTTCCTTGACAAAAATGGATTGTGTTACAGTGTTTCATTTACTGTGTTATCATTTGGATTGAAGTTTTGGTTTATAATGTTTAATAATCAGTCTCACAACTGATTCACCCCACTCTCAGTTGTGTTGGTGGAGCGTTATTCCTAATAGGAAGTGGAAGAATAATTAGAATTAAATCATTACAAACTATTTATCCATGTGCATGAGAAAAGAATTAGAAGAAGAATTAATTGAATAAACTATTTAATTCATGTGCATGTGGGAAAGAAGATAATGAAATAATTGAATATATAAAAATATTTAATTAGTTAATAAAGGAAAAAGGTCTCTATAGTTAAATATATAATTAATATTTATTTAGTTTTAGGAAGAAGGAAGAAGTTAATTAATTAATTAAATAAACATATTTGTTTAATCAGTAGAGGTAATGATGATAAGATAATTAAATGACTAATAAATATTTATTTAATTAAGGATAATTTGACGTGTCCACATTTTTCCCATCTTTGAAACAATGCAATTTATGACACTATTTCAAAAAATGAAATTTTAAATGATACACGTCCTAGTATGCCCCAATAGGGAAGGTGGCGTGGCCCCTCAAGACATTGGTCAGAAAAATTGGCAACCTCTCAATAGGAAAAAGAAGATGGGGTTGTTGGTAGTTTGGGAGAAAACAAGGTTAGTTTGGAAAAAAGGCTAGAATAGGGCAATTACAGTGACTGTTAGACTTATTGAGTTGTTGCTGGCATTGATTGTCATTAATATCAAAACCTCCATACTGACACTCTAGCGGTATCGGTTGGTTGCTAATAATTTTGGTTATATATATGTTGGTTATCAATTATACAACAGGAATTTTGGTTATGCATAGAACAATTTTAGTATGAATATTTTTTGTGTTCCTAGTGTTTCTTGGCAAATGTATAGTCTTCTATTATGGCTCAAATGTTTCAGTGTGCTCGTGTACTTTTGGTGTTCAATTGTATTGGTTTGTGGTGATTGCATTGGTTATAATTTTTCTACATGTATCTAGATAGTAGTACAAATCATCATATGTTTTTGGTATATCACCTACAACGTATCTTGAAGATTCTTCTATTAGTAATTTTGGTTACTTCATGTTTCTAAATTTTGGTCTTCATTGAGGTAGTTCTTGGAAAATGTAATATGTATTGTAATATCTTAAGCATGACCTATTTGGGTCATGGTTTAGTGTGTAGATAAATTCTCTTAAGTATGTCCTATATTTAGGATCGATACTATGCATTAAATATAACTTTAATATCTTTTGTTTTGGATCCATCACACGTGTTTGGCTTGGGCCGAGAAATTTATGAATGGATACCTATACAAATAAAGGAGATATTTTGTATCTGATGGTGTGTGTGTGGTATATGTGGTGAAAAGTATGGTGCAAAATTGTGGTAGTGATGTATGTGACAAGTGATATCTAAGGTAGCAGATTCAAGATCTTGACAAAGCTTACATACCAATAGCAGTCGATCTAATAGTTAGAGATCTACAGGTGGTTGTGGTGACAAAAATTTATTGTTGAACTATTTATGCATATTCTGATGCAATTCAATCAATTCAAGTTTTTTGGTATCAATTTTGATATCTCTATTGTATAAAGGGTAGTTAGCTTGATTGACAATGAGTTGACCAATAGTGAGCCAACCTACAGTGAACACAATCAGTAGTGAGCCTTTTATAAAAATCCCCTTAACTAGTGTCACCCTAACATGTGTTTTCATTTCATGAGAATTAGATTCTCTTTGTTTTTTCCCAATTTTGGGTTTCCAATTAAATCTTGGTGTTCTCTATGTCAGTGTTTTAGTGCTTTCATGTTTACATCTACTATGAATGTTTAAAGTAATTAACTGATGGATCATAAGTTTTTATTGTTGTTGTGTATTAGTTTATTGACATGGAAAAAGTTTTGTAAAGTGTGCGGGAATAACTGATTCATCCCCACTATCAATTATTTAGCCTATTCAACAATTGGTATTAGAGCCTAGTCCCTTGTAGATAAGAGCTTAACTGCTTGAGGGAGATCTTGGTTTCTTGAATAGATGGAATGTGGGTTCTACACTGAAGAAGATTGGAAAATCATGATGAGTGATATTGAAGCTACTAGATCAAAAAATGATGAATTAAAAGAGAACCTGAAAGAGGCAAATACTTGTATTGCAAAGCTGAGAGATTGGATCAAGAAGTTCAAAGAAAGGCACAAGGAAGTTGTGTATGTATAAATCATACCTTCATGAAATAAAGGTGCTTTCTATCAATTCTATGGAAAAAATAATACAATTTAATCTAAGAATTGAAAAATAAAGCTTTTGACATCTCATGGATCTCTAACTAAGATTTTCTAATAGAGCTCTTAGCCTTAATCTCTACTAGTGACAATCCTAGAATGATAAAATGATAAAAATAATGCCTAGCTAGCTCTCAATTCCCTCAATTGCTATGATATTTGATTCAAATGCTGTCCAAAATGCTCTCCATTATACTAAATTGATATGATATGATCTCAATTTATCTCAATTTTTCATGAAATGTCTATAGTAAGGATGCCTTGCATTCAAATTTTCTAGGATCCCTTATGCTCTCAAAATGGCTTCTATTTATAAGATTTTCCCAAGTGTAGGTGGTAGAGTTACTTGATCATGACTAAGCCATGGTTGAGTGAGAGGCTTTCAAATGGTTTCAAATGGGGGGACAATTTAAATGCTTGTCTCAAAGGTTTGGACAAAGGGACAAATTAAGTGATTGAGATTCAAAGTTCAAAATGAGTGATTGAGATTGCAAATTAGGAGTGATCCATGTGCTTGTGTTCTCAATTATCATTGGTTTCTCAAATTCATGTTTAAGGACATTAAGATTTATTAAATTCAATCAATTAATTAAATTAGCCATGTAGGGGAATAGGTTCAATTTGATTTTTGATTTAAACTATACAATTAATTGATTAAAATCAATATATAGTGTGATTAACCCCTTTATGCTTATATTTGATCATTTGGTGTCATTATTTAATTAATCCTTTGATTTAAATTATTTTGTCCCAAAATGATTGATAAATGTCCATTTGATTTTGATTTAGTCCGTTTTGATAAGATTAGAAGCATTTTGCTGAGATTTATAGATTTGCTTGATAAGAGAACACCTGCCTAGTTGTAGGTATCTACAAATTCCCCTCTTTGAATTGATGTGCGAAGCACATTCAAAGAAAATTGCATGTTATGATCACTGTTGTGATGCCTGATTGATTGATTGATACAAAACCTGATCTAATGATTGATTTGAAAAACTGATTTGAAATCCCTGATCTGATTGATTGGTTTGAAACTCTCTTTTGATAAGATGTAGAATGCCCCACTGATAATGTTTAAAATTTCAATAGCCTAGATTTGATAATGTTTGATGCAAATTTTGATTTGATACTATGATAATGTCCCTCAGAAACGAAACAGATTGATCTCCAGATGAAAAAAATTGATGAAATTGATAGAAAATAGATCCAATATGTTTTCATTTCTACAAAACATTGATGATGATCCTGGCAAAAAAGCATGCCCTAATTTGCAGAAAGTGAAGATTAGGTCAAATGAGGTTAAAGTGGGTAAAACATCCCTCCAAAATTAGGTTAATTAGCTTAAATTGGTTGAAAAACCTATTTTTACTATTCATTTTCACTTTTCACCCTTGAGATTTTGCTCCGATCCGATTGAGATTGATAGCGATGGTGGTACCTATTCGAGAGCATCGGTTTGAGTGAGCACGCCGGTATCAGAGACCTCCTAAGTATGGACCTCTAGTAAGTGATTTTGACCTTCCTAGTGCATTTATTCCTTCATTTGAATAACATTTATTGCATTTTTACATGCTTTCTAGGATAGATTAAGTAAAATGACGCGTAGCATAGGTTAAATGACGCATAGGAAGGTTAAATTCTACCTCCATGTTGGGAAATGATGCCTATGTGTAGCAAATTGTCACGTAAGATTAGGTTAGAATTTTGAATTTGTGCAATAAACTACCGCGTATAAAAACCCTTGTTTGAAAATGTCGTGTATTAGATACAGAATACCGCATAGGAAGTTGAAATGTTGTGTACATTATAAAATGATGCCTCTGATGTTTCAAATCATGCCTAGAATTATTTAAATGACGCTTAGAATGAAATGATGTGTACACTATGTCAAGTGACATGTGCAATGAAAATTGATGAAAATTTGATTGAAAGGAAGCACAAACTGCTTTTTGATTGATCGTTTGGATGACCAGATAGATTTCCAAGATAGATAGATGTGTTTTAGTGATATGAACAAGTAATTAGGATATTAGGATAATCATAAAAATGGATGTTTGATTTGTCAATATGATAGGATAGAATACTGATTGATAGGATAACTGATCATATTGGTCCCTTCTCAAGATCTAGAGTTAGGAACAATAAGTTGATATGCTCAAAAAAAGTAAAGGATTGATTGAATTGGTTTGATTGACTTAGAATGATCCACTAATATAATGATATTGATATAATTCCCTTTAGTTGCAAAATAGGCACATTTTTGTAAGTTATATGTACGAAATCTAGCGTCTTGGATTCTTGACTTATCCAATGAGTTGATAGATCTAGAGTTATGTGTGATAGAGAAGTATGGATTGATTTTCCTTCTAGAACTTCCTTGGTTCCAGCTGAATTGGGGTTTAATGATAGTTGTGGTAGAGCGTTGGTACTCTGACCATAATACTTTCCACCTTCCACTCGGTGAGATGACTATTAGTCCCAAGGATGTCTATAGATTGCTCTGCATCCTGACTCAAGGAGAGCAGGTTTACTATGACTAGGTTTATGATAAAAGTGTATGCTGATGCATCTTTGCTAATGACATGATCAGAGATGATATGATCACATGGGAATAGTTTTCTTTATTTCCCACTTTGACAACAGCTCTAGGTACTGTGATAGGAGGTTTACTACTTCTTGACTAACAAGGTTGCAGATTCTCAGTTGGCTGGGGTCGAATTCTAGAGGATTTGATTACTCATCCTTGACGATTTTATTTGGGATCTTGTGTCTTGGCATAGCTTTCCATAATGTGCACGAGGTTGTTTATAGAGCGAGTGCACCTTTATCAGTTGGTGTGATATTATTGTTATAGTTATGGACCTGGGAGCACATCCCTATTACGAGACCTACAACAGCTCATGTTTGAGGCCGAGAATGGCCATATGCCTTTTTGTATGTTGGAATGGTTGTCTAGCATTGAATTGAGTATTGGCATCGCATGATTGATGACATTGATTAGGTCATATGGAGACCCTACCTTGGATGTGAGGGATGGGGGAAGGATGATGATGAGCTTCCCTCTATGTTTTCCCATGGTGGATGATTGGTCGATCACCACTTGTTATAGAGAGATTCTACTTTGGGCGAGTTTCCAGACAATATGGATGAGTCCAAGATATGCCATAGGGTATGGAATTATATGCATGAGTACAGGCTGAGAGATCCATGTGGGGAGCACAAGTTGATTATTAGTTCACTTGCATTGAGATTGATAGATTAGGATTCATCCAGTGGGATATGATGGATCATGTTGCCAATGCTGGGATGTCTACTGAGTACAAAGAGTGGCTTTCTCACTACAGATTCACTATATTTATAGATCTTGTAGAGCCCATTCCTGATATGGATGACACATCTAATGATGATGGAAGAGATGGCGGTGGTAGAGGTGGTGGTATGAGAGGACCAAGATAGTGAGCTCCTAGAGCACCAAGAGCTCCTAGGATTTGTAAAGCTATTGGTAGAGGATGGGTAGGATCTTAGAATAGAGGTGGTCATGTCAGGGCTAGGGGTGGTGGTTTTGGTCAGTTGAGAAAGAGACATGGATAGGTTCAAGCATAGGTTTAGCCTAGACCAGCTACAGGATGGGGTCATCAGAGAAAATGAAAAAGAGATGGTAGGAAGGAACATATAGATGCTGTTAGATAGGTTCTAAGAGCACATTCTCCTCCATAGGTTCATGATCATGCACAATAGGTTTCTCCTTTACAGGGATAGATTCTGACACAGTAGGTGCCTCCTCAGATTCCAGTGATATAACAGGTTGGATTACAGGCACCACAGGTTCCTCAAGCAATAGATTCCTTGACTTAGGATGTGAGGACCTTACAGGAAGGGATGACATTAGTGGTTGGTCAGATTGATCAGGTGGATACTATGATGTAGTAGTTAATGGCGATGATGGCACTTATGGCTAGTGTTGCTAGCACTAGCCAGGTACCACCAACTACACAAGATAGATAGGGTGACATAGATCATGATGGGACAGGTGATGGATTAGGTGTAGGTATAGGTGATGGATCAGTTGCCCTTGCTAGGTCTTGAAATAGATTGATATTGATCCATTGGATATTTATTGATGTATCATATTTTTTTTTTATCAGGACTTTGAAGATGTATCATTTTTTCGAGGATATTGTATCTTGATATACAGATGTTATGGATCTTTTGATGGACATTTATGTGATGATCTCCTTTGATTCCCATGATTTGATTATATGCAGATCTGTATGATATCTATGATGCATTTACTTTTATTATGCTATGGATGCAGTTTATCTCATATATGACATAGATAGATGGATGCAAATGTTTTTATGCAACTATTTCTATATGATTCTATAATTTTAATGATGAATGCAATGATTAATGCAATGAGTGCAACTATATTTTTGGATTTTGATTTATGAATGTATGAAACTTTATATTAAATGCACTCTTAGAAATGTATGTTAAATGAGTAATGATTAATGCTTCTTTCCTTTTGATTTTCTGATATAAGAGAATGAATATTGATTAATGCTATGAATGGATGCAAAATATAATCTCACATAATTGATTTGAAACAAGGATAATTGATAATTGAACCCCCAAAAATTGATTAACCCCCTTGTACTTGTAAAAATACGCTAAACGTATGCAATTAATCTAACATAATAATGCAATGCAACTAATTGTCACTAGCTTTTGTGAAAGAACTGCAAAAGAGATATATTATAATCATTGAGTATTTGTGGAACTAAGAGAAAGTACAATCATCACTAATTACATCATGATGATATCAATATTTATTTCATCGCTTTGGTAACCCCTTGGAAAACTAGTATAACTCTCACTAGTTGAATGACCAACTATGGAAGTATGAATATCAGTTTCATCAGATTCAATGTTGCAAGTGGATTTTGGTATTAAGATATGGAAGATCTAAATAGACAAAGTATCCATTTGTGTAAACAAAAAAATCTTAATCCTTCTTCTTATATAAAATTCCTCGATGGTTCTTTGATGACCATGTCTTTAGATGAATTCACACAAGTTGGTGGATCTTCCTCAAAACACTCACTCAAAATTAGTAAAATATCATGTCTTCATCATCGCCAATCCAGTCGAAACATCATTGATTAGCTAATAATACATAATAAAATGCAATGAATATCATAAAAAAGCTTCAAGTGTTTTTCTTTGTATCAATATTTTCAAAATAATTTCCAAACATTCTGATGATTTATGTTTTTTCAATTTTTAATCCTGATAAAATAAGTCAATGAAGTTCAAGGATCAAGTTGTTAGGTCAAATGCGTGGGTTTCAACAATGATATCCATCAAAGGTTCAACAATATCTCTCTCCTCTAAAGTTATGAAAATCTACTTCTAATATGTGATCAAAATGTAGCACTTCTGAATCCGTTTGTACCAAAAACCAATGCTTTGCTCCCAAGTGATAAATGTAATCATGTGAAATGTGGGAAAATGAAACCTAGTATGAAACCATGCAACTAAGAGACTTTATTATGACTATGCACAAATGACGGATGCAATGAAGGATATGCAAAAATGAGATGATGAAAAGGAAATATGTACAAATGCAACTAGGAAAGACCTAAGGGATCAAAAGGTGCCTATTTTCCAGGTTTTCACCTTTTGGGTTTGTTACTCTTTTTCTCTTTTTTTTTGCTACCAAGGTACCTATTACTAGGTTTTCACCAAGGTACTTTTTCTCTTTTTCAATATATATATATATACACATTTTTTTTTCCTTTTTTTTTCTTTTTTTTTAACATCATCAAGGCGCCTCATTGCTAGGTTTTCACCAAGACAATAAATTTTTTTATTTTTGAATGTTTTTGCTTTATTCATGCTCAATTTTCTCCTTTTTTTTTTTTTTTTTCTGATTTTTCTGCTTTTCCATTATTTTTGACATTTGATTTTTCTCATGTTTTTGGATTTTTGAGTTTTCTCATGTACAAAGATTTGATGCTGAAATCATCAAATACACACTCGTCTGATACTCTTTCCTCCTATACTCTTTCATTTGATTAGGTATGAAACCTCTTTAGATGGATGCTATTAATAGGCTCTTGTAATTCATCACCCTCACAATCAACTAACTTGTAAGTTCCCATTCTAAAAGAGGAAGTAATGACAAAGGGTCCAAGCCAATTTTCTTCCAATTTTCCCTTCTTTTCCCTATCTACTTGGTTTTTAGGGTTTTTTCATAACACTAAGTCTCCCATTTGAAAGGTTCTTAGTTTGATATGCTTGTTGTAGTTTCTTGAGATTCTATTCTGATAGACCTTCAAATGTTCATAGGCTTGTGTTTGGTGTTCCTCAAGCAATTCCAATTGTTGAAGTCGAGCGACCCTATAATCCTCATCATTGATTAATGCCTATAAAGAGACTCTTACAGATGAGATTTCAACCTCCAAGGGTAAAACAACTTCTGCCCCATAGACTAAGGAAAATGATGTAGCTCCAGTAGGTGTTCGGATGCTAGTTGTGTATCCCCACAATGTCGGGTTTATCTGCACATGCCAATCTCTTCCTAATTTATCAATCGATCTCTTCAATATTTTGAGAATATTCTTGTTTGTGGCTTCGGCTTGTCCATTACTTTGAGGATAGTAAATTGAGGAAGAATGATGCGTGATATGAAATTTTTTACTAAGTTCATCCACATCTTTGTTATTGAATTGTTTTCTGTTATCTGTGATGATGGCATGAGGAATACCATATCTGAAAATGATGTGATTAAGGATAAACATTGAAATCTATTTTCCCATGGCGGTTGTCAAAGGTATGACCTCTACCCATTTGGTAAAATATTTTTTTTTTGTAATGATATATTTATGACCATAGGAAGAAGGTGGGTAAATCATTCTAATAAGATCAAAACCCCATTGGTAAAATGGCCATGGTGTGATAAATAGATACAATTCTTGTGTAGGTGTATGGATCATGTCTCCATGGTATTTGCATTGCACACACACTTTGACAAAGTGGCAAGCATCTTTTTATAAGGTTTTCTAGAAGTACCCCATATGAAGGATTTTCTTATCCAAATTTAACCCTCTCAAATGTGACTCACAAATCCCCTCATGAATGTCTTTTAAAGCTAATATCGATTCCTCATCCTCTAGAAACCTAAGAAGCATTCCGTCAAGACCCTTGTGATACAATGTGTCTAATAGGATGGTATAATGAGTGGCTTGTCTTATAAAATGACATTTTTGGGCATGAGTTTGGTCAATAGGTAAAAATTGGTCTTTAAGATAGGAATAAATTAGTCCATACCAAGGTGAGTCATGTCCATCAATTAGGGAAATTATTTGAGTGTCGGGTAAATCAAAAGCTAGTTTTACCAACTCTTCCACCTTGAATTCATACCTTTCATTTTGATCAGGCATTTGGAGTAATGAAGCCAAGGTAGCCATAACATCAGCAACCCTATTCTTGTCTCTTGGAATTTGCTCAAATATTATTAAGGCAAATTATTTCTTCCATTCATATACCATTCTCTTATATGGCATCAATTTTTTCTCCTTAGTTTGGTATTCATCATTGATTTGGTTGATGACTAATTGAGAGTCCCCGGGTAAGTGCACAAAGATGGGGGACCAAAAAGGGGGTATAAGATGCCACATTTTTTTGAAATCAGCAAACTCTGAACTTCAACGATAAATTGAGGATAATTATACTCAAAATTTTAAAATATGAAAAAAACAAGAGTTGTTCCACTCCAAATCTAGTTTCTAAACTACTAATCTATTTTAGAAATGGTGGAGATTAAGGCCCTCAAAAAGGGGGAGCACAAAAAGTGGTCCTAGTTTTTGTAAAAAAACATAACATAGCATCTGGTGTGCTCCCCCTAAAATGTTAATTTTTTTTTTAAAATTAATCACTCTAGTGAGAAATTAGCTAACACCACCTAGTTTATCCCATATTTTTCTACTAATTTTTTGATGAAAGTGTGATTTTTTGCCATTTTTCAAAGTGGACACATCCTGAAAACGTGAAATTTCTGTGTGCCACCCCTAGAAATCATTGAAAACTAATTGAAAATCAAAAATTATTTTTTTAAAAGTGTGTATAATGGAGTTTAGTTTATGAAAATGTAATTTTTTTCAAAATTTGATGAATGGGCCAAAATCTAAGCCCAAATGAATACACGTTGGTTTTTGAAAAAAATCAGACATACTTAGAAAAGAAATTAGAGATGAAATGCTTAACATAATGAGAATTCAAAATAAATTACATGGTTAGATAGCTATCAGAGAGATCTAGAATATCATGCCGCCTGATTTTATCATTATTGAACCATGTGCAAACCTAATGGGGAGCACACAAGAAAAAATGTTATTTTTTGTAGGTTTGCTGGAAAACACATCTCAGACCTGTTTGAATCCTCCAAGCCTTTGGGTTGGAAATTCAAGGAAAATCCAAGCCTTAGGCTTGGTAAATTCAATGTCATTAAAATGGCATATGCCCTAGAGGGTGAACACCCTATACTCACTAAAGGGTGTGTGCCCTATAGGGCATACACCCTATATTAGACACAAAATAGCAAAATGAGAGAGAGAGATGAATCCAGGATTTATACAAATATAAAATTTAAGTATTACTTATACTTTAAGTTATATTTGTATAAATACTTTTTAGGATGTTTGAGATAGGTTTTAGCTTCATAGGAGTTAAGATGCAGATTTTAGATTTTGGGGATTTAAAAAAAAATTAGATAGCCAAATTTTAGGCACATGAGGGTTCCCTAGATTTATGAACAAGTTATGGAAAATTGTGTTAATGCATGTGGAAATTTATATGTTGTACCTTATGAATGTTTATACATAGTTTTGTTGGCATTATAAGATGTTACTCATGTGATTTTAGTACTTGTCTTATGATAGAATCATTAATAGAAGGCTAGGACTCATTCAGGTGGCCTGAGTGCACCGGAGGGTTCCCTAGACCTATGAGATGGATCTTTTGAAAGTACTTGATGTTTTCCCTAGCATAATAAACATTTACTTTTATTTCAAAATAGGAGAGATAGAGAGAGTAATTCAATATTTACACTTTACATTTCAACTTTGATCTTTCAAAAAATATCCCTTAAAATAAACCCCAGAACTATCCCTCCCAATTACATTGCTTTTATTTATAATTACATTTTTCTGATAATGAATATTATTACAATAGTAAGTACAAAAATGGCCTGAAGGCATTACAACATATCTTTACATCTTTCTTTCAGTAATAATTATAATAGAAAGGTCTTCATTAATGCATAGAATTGAACACATCCAAGTCACAAACCATGAACAAGACCTCGAAAGATTTTTGCCACCCAACCATGTTAAATTATTGAAGTTCCACCCCACGTGCTAGGAGATAGAACAAAGATACTCACAAGGCCCTAAGAATGCTAAAGTTTCACAAAACCTCACTTGAAAACAAATACAACACATTACAAGATATCACATTACTAATCACAAGGGTTAGATTTTATTATATAAGTATTTTTTAGAAACAATTTTAGTATAAGTGTTATAGTGACAGGTTTTATTATTAAACTATTTTTGTTTCCTCTCTCTCTCTCTCTCTCTCTCTCTCTCTCTCTCTCTCTCTCTCTCTCTCT
>MU221474.1:390739-413241 GCA_018584345.1 Thuja plicata
GGGTGAATTAGTGGCCTCAAAAATTTATCTTTTTAAACTTCAATCCACCAATTAATACACCTCAGATTATTAAGTCCCTACAAGATGTATGCCTTTGAAATACTTTGAAATAAATAACTGTCTATCGGTTTACCTTGTCTGTCCTTCTTCTCCTTAATAATCGATAAGCAGTAAAAATTATTTACTGATACTCAGTAAATATGTAGAGTATACCAGTCAATCCATAAATGCATATGTGAAATTTAAAACAATAAAGTAATAAGCCATACATATATAACACAAGGATTTTAACGTGGAAACCCTGTTAAGGGAAAAACCACTGGGACCGATACCCCAAATTTTCACTTTTCTGAAGTGAGCCCTGTTAGGAGCCAACCCTGTTAAAGGTTGCAAACATACTATTAAGTGTGACCTTATTAGAGGATTTTTATACATAGATTATCACTAAGTATCTAGAATCTACGCTACCATCCTTGAATCAGTCTCATGACTGTCAATAGGCTTTATGCTAATCTTACTACCATCCTTGATTCAACCTCCTTCTTAGACTGTCAGTAGGCTTTAGGTAAGACCGATGCTACTATCATGAGTCAACCTTTTTGGTAATCTGTTAGGATATACCTCAAATATAAAAGACTGTTAAGTCCTACTCTGTTAAGAGACTTAATGCTTTAATGGTTAAACTGAAACACAATGACCTATTTCTAATGCAACTTTGAATTGCAGATATTCAGATCTATTTACGTACAATACCTTTCTTATCAATATATCAATTATATTCCTTTGTTCTTCATTATTTTTGCTTTGTAATGCTATGCTTCACTGTGTGTTGGTGTCTGCAAAATTCTTTAGCTCTTCCTTAGCTTGATTGATTAGGACTGTATGAAGTTTAACCTTCATCAGTTTCTCTTTAGCATCTTTTATCAATTCACTCCCCCGTGTATCTGATTGCTTTTAGAATTGATTTATGCTTGTCTCTTATATAGACATGATATTCCTTTATTCTTGGTTCTTGATTCTTGGCGTGAAAAACAATCCAACCAAATTGATTTACCGCTGTAACTCCTGATTTATCTCGTAGTTATCTTCTTGCCAGCTGTATAAATCATCTTTAAATCACTTACTTAACTATGGTTGAATAAAATAGATAAAAAAACCAGTTAAGTCTATCCTTAAGCTTTGCTAGCTAGATATTTTGTCATTTTCTGATCTGTCTGTTCTGTCGGTCAATTCTATAGTTCATCGCCGGTGATAACTGCTAATTCCGTCAGTACAACTTCAGTTAGCTTTGGGATCTCCATTTGTTGAGCATCATTGGATCTTGCTCATTTGGAAACACTATTTTTACCTCATTGGGCATCCTATGATTTTGCTTCATTGAGCAACACTATCTTCTACTCGTCGGGCATTACTGTGACTTTATCTCTGTCTTTACCGATGGTGTGCACTCTGCCGGTGTAGTGTGTCACTTGGTGAATACTTGACTTTTATGCATTGTTGAAAGCATAACCTTTGTTCCATTGATTCTCTGAAGTCTTTGGCATTATGTATATGACCATACAGATGATATCAAGTTGACATCAATGACAATACAAACCATTAACTAATTTGATGTCTTGCATCATCTTCAACTTAACATTATCAAACACTCAATCAGTTACATGTCATCACTCAGGAGGTAGGCCCTCTAAAGATCTATATTATCTAGCATATATAGAAAATAAGAAATTGAACTTAGTTCAATAAGTTTGGGAGTTTTATTCACTCAAAGAGTGAAGAGAATATCCCTATTGTTTTGCTTTGTTCCAAACACTTCAAACACTTATTTTCTTTTTCAACCTCGGAACAAAGAGGTTTTTAAAAATGAAGTGTATGGTTCAATTATCCTCCCTTTCTTTCTATCACCACAAACTCAATGTTTTTGGCTTTTTGATCAACTTTGAAAAGTTGAGAGCATATACCTAATGTTTCATTCAAGATGGACAATAATAGGGTGTTCCTATTTAGCTAGATTTAAATGAATTTTCAACAATTTAAGCAAAACAATTTTGATGAGAAAAATACCTCTTTCAACGATAGTAAAGGCTAGGCTCTTTTTTTTTAGGTTTTTTGATTTTTATTTTCTCACTCACCTAGTGGCTATTTTTCCCTCTCCATCTCAACTAGCAAGTTAGTTGACACAAATAATCAAAGTGAGCCAAACAAAAGATAATTGAAATGCAATTAAGTCTGTTATCAAGATTTGCACAAAAACACCTTAAAAATTTAATGCATTCAATCAATTCAAAGAGGGAAATTTCTTCTTGTAAGCACTAATAACCTTGATATAATGCTCAAATAACTCTTTTTCCTTCTCTAAATTATCCAAAATTGAAGCACTATGAAGTTCTTTCGAGTACTTGTTTTGAACCCTTACCTCTTTGTTTGGCCTTTTGATGCGCACCTCTAGTTTTTATACTTTCAGGAGTCTATTCATCTGTAGAAAACACAGTAACAAAGAGTTATAAATCTAAATTTATTAATCTAAAAGAAATAACACATAAATTGTAGTGAACATCATTTAACAACTAACATGTGCTATTTTGCAATGTTCTACGCGTGTCTTTGCAATGAACTAGGCATGACTTTGTAGTCAGCTAGGTGTGATGTAACAAATTACAGGCATTAAAATTTAAATCATAGGTGGTATAAAATGTGTAAATTGTGAAACAAAAATGTTAGTAGGTGGGATAAGAATGTTCGTATATGTGATTTCTTGACTCGCAGGCATTGCTTTACGGGTATAGGCATGACACTTTGTCTTGTAGGTGGTGAAAGAAATTTAAGAAAAAAAAGGACAGATCTTCATAGGCATCATTTTGCTACTAGTAGGCATCAATTTACTACTGGTAAGTGTCACATGGACCTACAACCTACAAAGTTAGTGGAAAATGCACCAAAAACACATGAAATTTGACAAAAAATGAGATTTAGAGGCTCAAAGCCCCACGGTGGGCACCATTTGTGTATGTATAAATTAAAACTTCATGAAATAAAGGTTCTATCTATCAATTCCATGGAAACAATAATACAATTTAATCTAATAATTAATAAATAAATCATTTAACATCTCATGGATCTTTAACTAAGCTTTGCTAATAGAGCTCTCAGCCTTAATCTCTACTAGTGACAATCCTAGAATGAGAAAATAATAAAAATAATTCCTAGATAGCTCTCAATTCTCTCAATTGCTGTGATATTTGATTCAAATTCTCTCCATTATGATAAATTGATATGATATGCTCTCAATTTCTCTCAATTTTCTATGAAATGTCTATAGTAAGGATGCCTTGCATTCAAATTTTCTAGGATCCCTTATGCTCTCAAAATAGCTTCTATTTATAGGATTTTACCAAGTGTAGTGGGTAGAGTTACTTGATCATGATTAAGCCATGGTTGAGTGAGAGGCTTTCAAATGGTTTCAAATGGGGGGACAATTTAAATGCTTGTCTCAAAGGTTTGGACAAAGGGACAAATTTGAGTGATTGAGATTGCAAATTAGGAGTGATCCATGTGCTTTGTGTTCTTAATTCTCATTGGTTTCTCAAATTCATGTTGAATTATATTAGGATTTATTAAATTCAATCAATTAATTAAATTATCAATGTAGGGGAATAGGTTCAATTTTTTTTTTGATTTAAACTATACAATTAATTGATTAAAATCAATTATATAGTTTGATAATCCCTTTAGGCTTATATTTAATCATTTGATGTCATTATTTAATTAATCCTTTGATTTAAATGAATTTTTTCCCAAAATAATTGATAAATGTCCATTTAATTTTGATTTAGTCCATTTTGATAAGATTAGAAGCATTTTGCTGAGATTTGCATATTTGCTTGATAAAAGAACACGTGCCTAGCTTTAGGTGTCTACAAAAGTTAGTCAAGAATTGAAGGAATCAAAGGACAAAATTATAGATCTGGAACAAGGATTGAGAGAATTAAAAGAATCAAAATATAATGGTACAAATCTTGGATCAAGAACTAAAAGAGAAGATAATTGGTTTTGAGAAGAAGTTGGATGAAAAGGCTAGAAGGGAAGTTTGTATCAAATATGGATTGAAATACAAGTTAAAAAACTCTTGTTTAGCAAGAATTGAACAAGAAATGACAATGGAAGAATGGAAAGAGACTAGAGAAAATTTCAAGTAAATTATCAAGAGGAGTTCTGAACAAAATGAGAAGCTAGAATTGGTGTTGAAAAAATTGAGATCAGGATCAAAGGCATGTGCAAGTAGTACTATGTTGGATCAATTAAAATCCATTTAGAAAGGACACAAGGATAAAGAAAGTCTAGGGTTTATGTTAGTCATGAGGTCAGATTACTAAGAGGTGGGGGGTGAATCAGTGATCCATCAAATAATCCAAACTTATCTATTTTAAAACTTAAACCAACATTCACAAGATTAACCTTAATAACAATAAACAAAAATCATAAGTATCCAAATCCATCCATAAAATTGACACACATATTTATCTAAGGGAAACCCAAATAGGGAAAAAACTAGAGTGGGGATTAGTACCCACTAAATGATGTACTCTAACAAAGTATGCCCTATGAGGAGATTAACCCTACTAGAAATCCACAACATCAATGTTAGGTGCTACCTGGTTAAGGGATTTAACTTAGGCCTATTAGGAACTTAACCCTATTATGAGTATCCTTGTTAGAGGACTTTAAACACTTGAAAAAGTGTCACATTGTTAGAGGATTTACAAAAAGGATCTGTTAGGATATACACTGTTAAGGGATTTAAGCTGCTGCAACTATTAGGGAACAACATAAAGAATGATCTGTAGAACATCACTACCTTTACTTGATCAGATCCATGGAAGCACACAATATTTTTTTAGCATACCTAACTCTTCTCTGGGTTGATCACAACATGTACCTTACACCACACTTATTCAACACCCGATCAACACTCTTAACCTTCAACTTCATCCATCATATATTGAAATTTTAATTCCACTGCCTTAATCAAGCCCTATATTAAAATTTCAAACATCCTCCTCAAATCCAATGTTCCACATAACAAAATTAAATGCATAAAATATTTTTCCAAGACCATGTCGGCCAATACAATGATTTACATAGAATGTTGTGTCAAGGATTCAAACACATTTTGACCAAACACAGGCTTCATCAAGAATCTTCTCCACATGCTAGCATCGAGTAATGTGATGCCAGATCATCACCTTGAATCATAAAGACACATCACCAGCTTGTGACTAACTCAATCAATTCCACCACAACCTTAACACCGATAACCAATCAAATATTTATCACCTATTGCTCAAGAACACAAATAATATAACATGTTAATTAGTCATCTTTTCTTACTAGTCACCTATCCTACACACTAGTGACTCAAATTAGTTGCAGTAGAAATTATAGCATCTAAATACTGTTGACCACCATATCCTGTGACCACAGAAAAAGATACACCGTAGATTTGACAAGATATTCAAATCATCTATCACATGTCATTAACTAGTCTAGCAGTTGCACTATTATAATTCAACTGATTACAAATTTATCATACGATCACTTCACTAGTAGCAGTCATGCATTAGACATAGAGAGACACACCTAAGTCTCTGATAAAGATAGAAAACACTGAAACTCACCACAACCCTTCATTCATCATAACTATGCTTTGCAACATCCTAAGAACACAAAGTCAATAATTAACATCAATGACAACATAATATCTGTAAGATATAAAAATATTACATTTAAATATGATTTTGATATCTTACATTTAAATAATGTTTGTATATGAAATATAATATATTTGAAATGTAGGGGATAAATAAGATGCTCTCCTTTTATCCTGAGATACACAAATGGAGGATCCAAATTGATTAACCCCAAAGGAAGGATCAATGCATAAATGAATGAATCATTTGGAAATAAGAGAAAAGAGGAAGATCTTAAATACATGCTTATTTATTTGATTTAGATGATAGTTTTAGAAAGATTAATAATTTTAATTGAAATGGATAGGAGAAAAGTACTAACCTTTAAATGTTGTAGATCTAAAGAATGCTATTTTTGGGGGTCTGCACTTAGTTTCTGGAAAATCTAAGACCAGATCTGGAATAGAAACACAGAGAAAAACAAAACCCATAAATATTTTTCTATTCTGACATAGTTCCAATTTTGACCCTCAAGTCAATGTCACCATTGACCTAGAATTTATGACTCTGACCTAGGGAAAAATCAACCTAAAAAGTCTCCGACAGGAAATCTATTTTCAGATCTCCAAAGTTTTCTGAAAAGGGTATCTGAATTTGCACTCCGCTATGCTCTTCCAAACCTGTACCTACAAGAAAAATGGATTGTTTGTTGGGGGGAGGAGTTTGCCTTGGTCAAATATTAGTTTTGGAATTAGCCTCAAATTATAATTGAAATTGCATATGTAAAACAAATTAAATGAACAAATTCACCTTGCTTGTAGAAGTCCTTGTGGCAGATTCGAATCTGTGAATCCACAAGTATGTATGCACCAAAAAGGATGTAG
This sequence comes from Thuja plicata, assembly GCA_018584345.1. Classification (NCBI taxonomy): domain Eukaryota; kingdom Viridiplantae; phylum Streptophyta; class Pinopsida; order Cupressales; family Cupressaceae; genus Thuja; species Thuja plicata. Next base: position 397,311 of record MU221474.1, read on the forward strand.
AATGTAGAATGTAGAATGTAGGATGTAAGATGTCTCAAATAAATTTCTTGTAGATATTCAAAACCAATATTGAATGGGTCTATGAATAGGAAGAGGCTTGGAGGAATGTGGATGGATAAATCTTCAACAAGAGAGCTCCATAGAGCTTGAATCCTTCAACGACCACCAATGGATCTTCTTGATAAGAGAAGTTCTTGAATGCTTGAGAATGGATGAATGCTTCAATGGATACTTAGCTTGATTCAAATATTTCTTCTTCACCTTTGGATCTCACTCTTCAAGTCTTGAGTTCTTGCAATTATTCTTGATGATGGGTATGGCTGCTTGTGGTTATATTTTGTACTTCACATGGCTTAGAGAAAATGAGAGGAAAAAACTTCCTTTTATATGAAACTAGGGCGCAATCTTCTAGAAAGGCCTACATAGAAGAATTAAATTCCATTTAGACCCATAATCCTAGAAGAGGACCTATATTAAATATAATTTAATATTTTTTGTTCCGAAGACTGAAACAACCGACCTGGAAGAAGGAATTAACTTTTTCCAAAGCCCGACATTCGGAAACCCTGAAATTATAGAATTTGAACCCTGGGCCTGAAAAAGGTTGATTGTGACCTAGATCAAGGTTAAGGTAAAACTTGACCTAGGTCAAGGTCAAGGTCAAGGTTGACCTTGACGCAAAAAGGTTGACCTTGAACCTGAGGTCAAAGTCCCAGTTTTTTAGTCTGGAGTGTCAAAAATAGGCTGGAAAAAGTAGAAATGGGGCAAAATAGAGGGAAAAAGAAAAATATAATTCAGAGACCCATTTAAGGTGCTTGACATGAACCCAAACCACTTACTTGGAAGGATAAATCAGTTTATAATGGAAATGCTTCCATTTTTCGACTATACATTTAGCCCTCACTTTAGCAAGAGTATGCACTCAACGCAAACTCTTGGTAAAGGAGATCATGAAGAACAAATAATATTATTGAAATCAAAAGGGACAAAGGAATCCTCAATCCCCTAAGGGAATTAAGTCTTTATCAACCCTAGGATCGCAATAAGAGAGATATCACCAGTTAAGGAGAGAAAGAGAGGGTGTGATTCCCTCGCCCAATGAGAACTTATGTCCCATTGTGAACCACAAGGAAACAGTGCAACTGGAAAGATGGAGCACCTAGTTAATGTGGCTACTCACTAGTCAACCCATCAGGGAGATCCATTTTTAAGGACACCTTCCAACCTTAAGGGATCAAAACATTGTAAATTGAAATTGGAGGTATCAAGAGATCCATGTAAATTTTAACTGGAGGGATCAAGAGATCCTATAAAGTAAAATATCCATGCTTTAACGATTAGTTCTTAATCCATAAAGGGAAAAAGTTTTAAGTTTTGAAAATATTTTGAATGTGTGTGTGTGCAAAAAGTGAGTAGAGTGTATGCCCCCATGTTAAAGTCATTGCTAACACTTTAACATGAGCAATGGCTTTGACAAAAACATAAATAACTCTACTGATTATGTTTCCACTACGAGATGCCCCCAAACAAAGACAAATCAAGGGAAATATCACATAAACATACAAAGAACACAGAAGGGATCTACCTACTGTGGGGTCAATATGATCATAAGATAAAATGTATACATAGATATGATATTATTGCAAATGAATTGACATCATTCCCCTAATAAATTAGAAATACAATCACAATGGAGGAAAGAAAAATCAAGAGTTACAAAGAAGAGTCTTTTCAGACCACAACATGGAGACCAAAAAGAATCAGTGCTACCATGTCGTAGATCCAAGTAGGCTACAGAAAACATTTATGAAAAATAACACAAGTACAACATAACATAAAAAAAACATATAGAAGAGTAAAGATACATATAGAGGAATTGTACAACAGGTTTCATTCCTTTATCACCTTGCACCAACAAAGTAACAGGGGTCATATAAAAGAGTCTAACAAACATTTAGCAAACACATTATGGGAGAAGCACAATAGATCATGAAAACACAAAAAAAGCTTCCACGAAGGACAAGCTAATCAAGCACATCACCTACCCTCCCCATCTTGGTTTATATCATTTAGGGAAGGTGGGAAACTCGCAAGAGGGAATATATCTAATATAGTAGGAATAATATCCAGTTCCAAACAAGGATCCTCTTGAGAATCATGTTTCTCGGTAATAGGTGTAATTATCAATCGAGTTGAAAGCATATGAGGTAAATAAGTATCGAGATCAATGGTATCATATTCATCACTAAGATCAATAGGATCATCAAGAGTATCCTCCTCATCAAGATTAATTAAGATGGGATCTAAGATGTGAATAGGATCATCATACTCATTCATCTTAACATTATTATGAATATTAACTTCTTCCAACACATCAGACATAGGTTGGTCAAAAGAAGGTAAAGAATTTTGAAGAATAGAAGCATGGGCCCTAGCATTAGCCCTATGCTTCTTACGACTTTCATTAGAAAATTTATTACATTATTCTTTGTTTGACACATGTGGAGAACTAGGAGGAATAATAACTGGTTCCTTCATAGGTTCTATATGAGGATTGGTAGGATTCATAGTAGGCTGAGAAGAAACACTAGGAGGTTGAGTAGTAGTAATGGATAAAGGAGGTATTGAAGGACTGGTAAAAAGACCATAGTTAAGATCTGAGGCATGCTTAACTCGACAATCTTGCAATTTTTATAGGCTTGATATGAATGAAAAAGGTTGTCAGTGTGAGAAGGACATGAATTAGATAATGAGGCCAAAAGAAATCAAGAGTAGCACAATCTCTAGGCCTAGAAGGTTGATACAAACTATGATTAATCATTTTCACTTCTCCATTATGAATGAACTTAAGGTATTTATGAATAGGAGAAGTAATAGAATGCATAGTAGTTATCCAAGGAAAACCAAATTTGACTTGAAATTGATCAGAAGTAGGAACAAAAATGAAGGTAGTATCTACAACCTTGCCACAAAGTTCAATAGGCAAGTTAATAGAACCAAGTGCAGAATAGAGAAAACTATTAAAAGTTTGGATCCATGCATCCAATGGATCATAAAATCACATTGTAGGTGTTTCATAAAAAAGTTTTCCTCAGTAATTACATTTATTCAAGATGTGGGATCAACAAGACAACCACACATAGGTATCTTAACAATCCTAGCATAAATATAAAGGGGACCATCGAGAGCCTTAATAGTCTCAAAATCATCAAAGGTAATTGAAAGTTCCCAAGGTGGTTTATCCTTAGTTTGTTTCTAAAGTTTAGGTGGAACTTGAAGTTGAGGTAGAGGCAGAGGATCTTGAATAGTAGGTTGGGGTGAAATAATGCACTCCACATGATTAACAATGTGATTAAGATCATCCATCTTCAAATCGTAAACAATATCCATAGAAGATGGTTGAGTGATGGTATTAGTATCATGTTTAGGTAAAGGATTTGTATATATTTGAAGGTTTTTATTAGGAGGAGAGACAAATTTGTTCCCATTATCGTCAAAATTATCAACAGATAAAGCATTAGAATCGATTAAGTCTTGATCTTTAGGCTTTAGAGAATAATTTTTTTTTAGTATCATGGACATTATGGCGATGGTATTGGAAATTTTTTTTAGAATCAAAGGATTTTGAAGCTATTGTAGTAGGAAGGAGAGGTCGAATAGGAGGCAAGGTAATCAGATTAGAACTTAACAACCTACTCATAATAGAATGTAAAGATTCAGAGAGAGGAGTAAAGGTATGATTCATACAGAAAGTAGTGGATGCAGAAGTGACATTGTGGGATGCAACAACAACTTGATCAAAAACCGCATGCGTCTATTTATTAATCTTGATATAGTTTTGAGGTTTCTAAAACTTATTAGAATTAGGAGTAGTGTCACTCTTATCAACTAGAATAGGTGCCACTGGAGTGTTTCTCTCAAATTGACTCACTTGTAATTGATAATGATGAAGTGCTGCACAAAGTTGTTGAAAAGAGGTAAATTCAGTAAGTAGAATCTTTTCTCTAATATCCTTTTGTAAATTTGAAATAAACATATGCTGAATATCAATATCAAGAACATGATAAGAAATATGAGCATACAAATGCTTAAATCTACCAATAAAATTAGTTAATTTTTCCTTAATGTTTTGTTTACAATGCATTAAATCAGTTAAGGAAACTTTTGGAACAATGTTATTTTGAAATTGTTAAATGAAGGTATTAGAAAGTTTAGGAAAAGAATCAATAGAATAAGGAGGTAAAGAACAATACCATTTCAAATCCTTATCACAAAGATTCCTAGCAAACAATTTAGCTAAAATCCTATGGTCATGAGCATAATCACTACAAAGGATTTGAAATATTTTAACATGAGTAACAAGATCACATTTACCATTGTAATTCTCAAGATGAGGCATATTGGCTTGCTGAGGAATAGTAGCACAAATAATGTCTAAGGATAAAGAACTACCCATGTCACATGTAGGAATGCTAAACTTGGATTGGGTTAATTATGCAATTTGTTGTTGTAAAGATGACACAGTTTGAGCCAAAATAATAATTGTGGAATCATTAGAAGAAATAGGTGGCATAGAAATATTAGGAACACTAGGAAAAGTGTAGGAAGTGGAAGGAATGGGAGAAAAAACTGGTGGAATACTTATAACCATAGTTGGAAGGGGATTGGAATAAGTAAAAGGCACACTATGATATGAAGGTTGTGAGGTAGGTAGAGATACCGGTGGAAAACTCATAGGAATAGATAAAATTGGGAGAGATGTAGTCATCAAGGGAGGAGTATAACTAGGAATTCTAGGTAAAGGACCATAAGAAGGTCCCTCACTAGTGATGGGAGGAGTGAATCCTAGATCTTGAGCCCCTTGTGCTAAAGGTTTAACATTCAAATGCATAATATGAGTGATACCACACACGAGATTAATACCTTGATCACTATTACGCAGGCATTTCTTAAGAGCCTCTATAGCTTGGATGGAAAATTGATTATGGTATTGTTGAATAAGCTAATTTACCATTTTATCAAGTTCGGTTGAAAGTTTTTGCACTTGTTTAGCCGAAACTCTCAAAGCATCATCCTCATCTTGAGATGAGTGAGAAGAGTTATGATCCATAGAAGGATTGGAATCATGAGTGATTAAATTGTCATCCAGGATCCTAAGGAAAGGAGAGGAAGACTTAGGATCAAAGGAACCCATAATTCTATGGCTTCTTCTAACCAAGATACTGTAAGTAGGACTAGAAGTGGTAAAGCTCATACGCCAATACAATGCAAATCAACTGTTTTAGGAAACACAAGATTTTGATTTTTAATTTTTGAAATGTAAATGAAATAACATAAAACAAAGCTAATATAATATGTATGAAATATCTAACATAAAATATGAAAATATAACACCAAAAAGAAAGAGTTGTCTATCGTGGGTTCACCAAAATGTAAGATATAAAAATATTATATTTAAATATGATTTTGATATCTTACATTTATAGAATGTTTGTATATGAAATAGAATATATTTGAAATGTAGGGGGTAAATAAGATGCTCTCCTTTTATCCCTAGATACACAAATGAAGGATCCAAATTGATTAACCCCAAAGGAAGGATCAATGTATAAATGAATCAATCATTTGGAAATTAGAGCAAAGAGGAAGATCTTAAATACCCATTTATTTATTTGATTTAGATGATAGGTTTAGAAAGATTAATAATTTTACTTGAAATGGATAGGAGAAAAGTACTAACCTTCAAATGTTTCCAATCTAAAGAATGTTGTTTTCGGGGCTCTGCACTTAGTTTTTGGAAATCTGAGACTAGATTTGGAATAAAAACGCAGAGACAAACAAAACCCATAAATTTTTTTCTGTTCGGACATTGTTCCGATTTTGACCCTCAAGTCAATGTCACCATTGACCCAAAATTTTTTATTCTGACCTAGGGCATAATTAACCTAAAAATTCTCTGACCAAAAATATGTTTTCGAATCCCAAAAGTTTTCCAAAAATGGTATCCAAATCTACACTCCGATCTTCTTTTTCGAACCTGTACATGCAGGAAAAATGGAATGATTGTTGGGGGGGAGGGGTTTGCCTTGGTCAAACCCTAGTTTTGGAATTAACCTTAAAGTATAATTGAAATTGCATAAGTAAAACAAATTAAATGAACAAATTCACCTTGCTTGTAGAAGTCCTTGTGGTGGATTTGAATCCATGAATCCACAAGTATGTATGCATCAAAAAGGATGTAGAATGTAGAATGTAGAATGTAGGATGTCTCAAATAAATTTCTTGTAGATCTTAAAAACCAATCTTGAATGGCTCTTTGAATATGAAGAGGCTTGGAGGAATGTGGATAGAGAAATCTTCAACAAGAGAGCTCCATGGAGCTTGAATCCTTCAATGGCCACCGATGGATCTTCTTGATGAGAGAAGTGCTTGAATGCTTGAGAATGGATGAATGCTTCAATGGATACTTGTCTTGATTCAAATCTTGCTTCTTCACCTTTGGATCTCACTCTTAAATTCTTGACTTCTTGAAATTATGCTTGATGATGGTTATGGTTACTTGTGGTTATAATTCGTACTTCACATGGCTTAGATAAAATGAGAGGAGAAAACTTCCTTTTATATGAAACTAGGGCACAATATTCTAGAGAGGCCTACATATGAGAATTAAATTCAATTTAGACCCATACCCCTGGAAGAGGACCTATATTAAATATAATTTAAGATTTGCTGTTTCGAAGACCGAAACAGCCAACCTAAAAGCGAGAATTAACTTTTTCCAAAGGTCGACATCCAGAAACTGTGAAATCTTGGAATTTGAACCCTGGGACTGAAAAAGGTTGATTGTGACCTAGGTCAAGGTCAAGGTCGACCTTGACCCAAAAAGGTCAACCTTGACCCTGAGGTCAAAGTCCCATTTTCTCAGTTTGGAGTGTCAGAAATAGGCTGGAAAACATGGAAATAGGGCAGAACAGGGGGAAAAGGCCAAATCCAAGTGAGGGACCCATTCAAGGCACTTGACATGACCCCAAACCACTTACTCAAAAGGCTAAACTAGTCTACAATGGAAGTGCTTCCATTTTCCAACTATACAATATCTGATCATCTTGTAATCGAGTCTAATCATTACATCTCCAAAACTCACTTACCATCACTAGATTAGATATGCCAACAATCTCCCCTTTTGGCATTGATGGAAACACTCACTTCCTATTGATACAACCTGGTACAATGTGCATAAAATGTTTCCATTTTGACTTCCACTTGTTCTGCAATTACACATTCTCCCCTTTATATTCATACATTCTCCCCCTTTGACAACAATGCCAAAGGCATAAAATACACTTGATATCTTCTCTACTGAACCTGCCTAACCAAAGCACATGACTACATAGACTACCCCCCCTAATGAGTATCCCTATAACATCAATCCCAACATAAATATATGTAGTGAAGACACTTGAATTGATGAAACTACATCTTCTTCTAAATCAAATTAGATAGGGGAAGGACCACCAACCTACCTCTTAGATACTCAAATGCATGATTAGGAAATGGTTTAGTGAAAATATCAGAAACATGCTCCTTAGTTGTCACATACTCCAACATCACTTTCATATAACCTTTCTCTAAGAAAATGATATTTGATATCTTTATGCTTAGTCTTAGAGTGCATCATTGGGTTCTTTGAAATATTAATAGCACTTGTATTGTCATAATAGATAACCATTGGTTTAGTTACCTTGTCTCGAATTCCTTCTAAAATCTACTTGATCCATACTACCTATGTATAATTAATTGCAACAACAACATACTCAGTTTCAACTATTGATTGATATATACAATTCTGGTTCGTGCTTGTCCAAGATAAAATCCTTTCACCAAGAAAAACATGCACCTCCACTTGTGCTCTTTCAATCATCAACATTAGTAAAAATATTTAAAGAGAAATCACCTTTATGTCCATACCAGAGACCATAATCTTGAGTCCCCTTAAGATATCTAAAGATTCTCTTTACTGCAACCAAATGAGATTCCTTAGGATTAGAAGAAAATCTTACCACTAATCCAACTGCATGTGCTATGTCTAGTTTGTTATGCACTACATATTGTAGCTTACCTGTTTGGACCTGTAAAGTGTCTCATCCACCTCTTTAGAATCATCTTCCTTTGATAGTTTGCAATCGATTAGCATAGGGGTGCCAACCAATTTTGAGTCTTCTAACCCAAAAGTCTTTAGTATTTACCTTACATATTATTTGGGATGACTTATGTAGATATCATATTTCATTTGTTGAACCTGCAATGTAATAAAGAATTTAATCTCAGTGATCATATAAATCTGAAATTATTTCCTCATCTCATTTGAAAATGATCTTTTCATCTCTTCAATTCCACCAAAAATGATATCATCTACAAATTTTTCTGCTATCAATAACTTTTCATCTTTCTCACTCTTCAAATACACATTACTATTATCCCTTGTCCCGATGAAACCAATCTAAATTAGATATGAATGCAAACATTCATTCCATGCCCTAGGTGCTTGATGTTGGAGATTTAATTCTGGCAGCTAGTTGATTGTATGTTTGTCATTGATGACAACATATAATATACAACAGTGTTCTGTATGTACTCATTAGAATGATGATATCTAGACTTGCATAGTTATATTCATGTTGTAGACATGTTTATTTTTTGTTCATACACGCGGACTCAAATATGGAGTTTTAGTTGTGTTGTGTAATTCTATTATGTGGCAATTATAGTTTTTGGAGTTTGTCTATACATAGCCGATGTATTGCATTGGTTCTTGAGTTGTGCCTATCTTTGGGATATGCATGTGTATATTAAATTTAATTTATGAGTTTATGATAGTTATCTAAAGGTTCCAAACATGTTTCAACAAGATTGCAAAGTTAGAGTTAATTTGGTGAGGCTGACTTAGTGAAGCATTGTGTCTATTCAATTTATATTGCACGATTGTAATTATGCTTGCGTGATTAGTAAAGGTGAAAAGGATGTTATGAATATTTTTCTAATAGGTACCTTGATCTTATAATTTGAGGAAGATACTTATAGAAAGTCATTTGTGGAATGCTAAGTATTAATGATAAGAAAAGATACAGGAAAAGTGTAAAGAAAAATATCAGTTGAGTTTCATTCATCAAGGATCTATGTGAAGAAGAAGTGAGATTACAATACACTGGAACTGATCAATACATTAGGTCTACTATACAGTTCATCATCAGATATAGTGCATATATATTCTACATAAGGTTTTAGCCTTCACCATTAAAGCAGTGAGCTTTTTGATAGTGAGTCCTCACCCTTAACCAGGTTATTTGTAAAAGACTCCTAACAGGGTTAGACCCTTAACCAGGTCACTATACTTATTGCATTGTAAAGAACAATTCCTAACAGGGTTGCAAGATCTTTTAACATGGATTATTATAAACAAGTATAGTTCATTGTGGGTGTTAATTCCCACCGGGGTTTTTACCATTTGGTTTCCGCGTAACCAAATTGTGGTGTTGTCTATTGTCTTATCTGAATCTATATTTACCTTATTGTATTCAGGAGTTAATAAAAGAAAATAATTAAAATAGCTGATAAGTGATTCACCCCCCCTCTAAGTTATCCTTTGGGACTATTATAACAATTGGTATCAGAGCCAAGTGCCTTTAAGAGAAATCCTAACAGCTTAAGGTAGATCAGATGGCATACTTCAGAAAAGAGAGTCCTAAGTTTGATGGAGAAAATTATCTGGATTGGAAGAACAAAATGATAATACATCTACAATGTGTTGGGTTTGACATCTTTGAGATAGCCACACAAGAAGTTGTTATTCCCTCTGTAAAAGACCTATCAAGAGATGATGCTACTAGTAAACAAAAGGATACATTCATAGCTAATGCAGTTGCCAAAGAAGCACTTATAAGTGCACTATCTGACAGTGAATTCTTTGAGATCAAGAAGGTAGACAAGGCATACACAATATGGAAACATTTAGAAGACATGTTTGAAGGATATATTCAAGAAAAGAATGCGCGTAGGAAGACATGGAAAAAGAAATACAATAGTCTTGAGATGTTATCTAAAGAGAACATTAGAGCCTACAATCAGAGGATAAATGAAGTAGTTTATATAATCAGAAAAAATGATGGAGAAATATCAGAAGAAGATATAATGGACAAGTTGTTAACTACTTTAACATTAGACTATGAGAAAACGATCAGTATTCTAGAGGAAATCATGCAATTTTCACAAGACTCTAAGAGAGAGAATTTGATCAGTAAAATATCTACATTTGAGATATCAAGATTGAAGACTGAACCTAAAAGTGAAAAAACCTTCAAAACTTTAGTTCATGGTAAGAAATCTCACATCTCTAGCAATAATGAGAAAGAAGTTGATGAATAACTAGAAGAAATCATTGCCATGATTGCTAAAAGAGAAAAGAAAGGCAAAGGGGAATTGAAAGGATAGATTCCACTCAAATGTTTCTCATGCAACAAGATCGCTCACTTTGCATCCAAGTGTCTTACAAGAGTAAAGAAATTCATATCTGATTATAAACCTAAATACAGGAAGGAATTCTATCATGCTGAAGAAGGTGTAACTGATGAAGATTCAGGAGAAGATGAAATTGGATTCATTGACCTTAAAGACATGGAAAAATTGCTTGAGCATATGGACATTGAAGATAAAAAGGAAACACAAGAGTTAGCCCTAATTTCCAAAGTAGACATTAGAACTGATTGGATCATTAACAACGGATGCTCTCATCACATGGTAGGTGATAAAGATAGATTTTTTCATCTAGACAAGTACAAAGGTGGTATGGTTAGATTTGGAGATAACACTCCTAAACCTATCATAGGCAGAGGATCCATCACCCTGGATGGAAAGAACAAGACATATGATGTTCTATATGTTGATGGATTACATCACAATTTACTAAGTGTTGGACAGCTACTCGAAAAAGGTTATCATTTGGAATTCAAAGACAACAAATGCATCATTAGCATCAAAGAAAGAGACATGATTGCATCAGGCTCAAATACAAAAGGTAATGTTTTTCAGCTCAATTTAGATGTAAGTTGTTTTGTTGCAAAAGTGGATGATAGTTGGTTATGGCACAAGAGACTCTGTCATATCAATTTTGATAATATAGTAAAGATAAGCAATGCCAAGGCAGTTAGAGACCTGCCAAGTATTGCAAGACTAGTTGACACAATGTGCAGGGAATGTGTTATGGGAAATCATGTAAGGAGCTCTTTCAGAAGAAAGTAGAACTCCGTTGAAAACAAGTTAGACCTAGTGCATATAGATTTATGTGGTCCTACTCAAACTAGATCATATTACAGAGAAAGGTATTTCATTTTGTTTTTTGATGATTTTTCAAGAATGATGTGGGTTGCATTCTTAAAGGAAAAGTATGAAGCCTTTGAGAAGTTCTAAATATTCAAAGCCAAAGTGGAGAATGAATCTGGATTAAAACTAAAGTGTCTGAGATCAGATAGAGGAGGATAATTCACCTCTGACTAGTTTTATGACTACTATGAAGAACATGGAATTAAAAGATAGTTGAGTGCACCCAGAACCCCACAGTAGAATGGGATAGTAGAAAGAAGGAACATGATCATACTTGATATAGCACGCACTATGATGATTGAAGGAAAAGTTGCGCACACCTATTGGAGAGATGCAGTCAATACTACAGTCTATACTATCAACATAACACAACTAAGGCTAGGCATGGATAAGACACCTTATGAAATTTGGTTTGGTAATGTACCTATAGTAAAATACTTTAGAATATTTGGCAGCAAGTTCTACATCAAGAGAGATGACGGTGTTGGTAAATTTGATGCTAGAAGCGATGAAGGTATTTTCCTTGGTTACTCTACTAAAAGCAAAGCCTATAGATATTTTAATCTGAGATTAAAGAAGATAATTGAAAGTACTCATGTAAAGATTGATGAGAAGTTCATGGTTCAATAAAGGTACTATGAATATGCACCTATGATTGAGGATGAACCCAAGCCTAGCAGTAAAGACACTGTTATTGAAGAAATGTTTGATTACATTGATGTTTCATGTAATGAACCTAAATCTAGCAAAGAAGTATCATAGATTACAGATGAGGATGTTAAACCAAAATTTTCAAAGTTCACATCTTGGTATCATTCAAAATATGATATCATTGGAGATAAGAGTAGTAGTGTTTTGACTAGATCAAAAGCAAAAAGGTTAACAGTGGATGAAGAGGTATGTTTACTTTCACAAATTGAACCTTTAAATGTTGAAGATGCTTGCAAGGATTCTGATTGGTAGAAAGAAATGGAAGAAGAATTAGATCAAATAATAAAAAATGATACATGGGAATTGGTCCCTAGACCTAGTGACAAAATTGTAATTGGAACAAAGTGGGTATTCAGGAACAATATGAATGAAGATGATACAGTAGTCAGAAACAAAGCAAGACTAGTGTGTAAAGGATATGCGCATAGGGAAGGGATAGACTACACTGATACATTTTCCCTTGTGAGCAGACTGGAAGCCATAAAGTTATTCTTGGCCTATCCAACATTCAAAGACTTCAAAATATATCAAATGGATGTCAAATCCGCTTTTATGAATGGTGACTTCAAGGAAGAAGTCTACATAGAACAACCTGAAGGGTTTAATCTATCAGATAAGCCAAACATGGTATGCAGTTTGAAGAAAGCACTCTATGGACTTAAACAGGCCCCAAGAGCTTGGTATGAGAGATTATATTGTTATCTTACCAGGATTGGATTTAAGAAAGGAGTAGTAGATTGTAACCTATTCATAAGAGAGACACCTAATGGACTATTACTTGTTTCCATATTTATTGATGACATTATCTTTGGAGGTAATGACAAGCTTAGTGCAAAATTTGCAAAAGAAATGCAGAATGAATTTCAAATGAGCATGATTGCTCCTATAAAATATTTTTTGGGATTGAACATAAAGTAGACAGATAAAGGAATATTCATAAATCAGTCCAAATATGTAAGATAAATATTGAAGACTTTCAAGATGGAAGACTGTAAGCTAGTATGCACTCCTATGATAATTGGAAGCAAGCTTTCTAAAGAAGATGATTCCACAATAGTTGACAAGACATTATATAAGTCCATGATTGGAAAACTTATATATCTTACTCAATCTAGATCAGACATATCTAATGTAGTTGGCATTGTTGGAAGATTTGCAGCTGAACCAAAATAGAATCACCTAATGGAAATAAAGAGAATATTCAGATATCTAAAGGGAACTATAGACTATGGTTTATGGTATCCTAAATCAGAGAATGTACAACTTCATCTGTATACAGATGCAGATTGGGAAGGTTGTCTTGATGATAGGAAAAGTACTTTTGGAGGAGCAGTATTTCTTGGAGATAGGTTGGTTTCTTGGGTAAGCAAGAAGAAAAATTGTATCTCTCAGTCGACAACAGAAGCTGAATATGTTGCAACAACATTGAATTGTTCAACAATGGTTTGGATCAAGTAGATGGTTAAAGATTTTTGTATACAGGTTGATTATCCTATTGTTATTCACTGTGATAACACCAGTACTATCAACATGTACAAGAACCCTATGATGCACGCAAAGACAAAGCACATTGAGATTAAATACCATTTTCTTAGAGAAAAAGTTACAGATAATGAATTAAAATTGGATTATGTGAGCACCAAAGAACAGTTGGAATATATTTTTACAAAGACTTTATCAAAAGATACTTTTGAGTATCTCAGGGAGAATTTGGGAGTAATTCCCTCTCTTGAGTTTGATTAGATAAAGTAGCAAAGAACATCAGTCATTAAGTGACTGATGAATGGTTGACTACTCTACTTCTGGAGTAGTACCTATGCTTAATTGGTTATGGCACCCTTTTCCATTGATTTCAAAGGGGGAGTATATAGTAAGGGGGAGCTTATACTCTGGGGGAGTATAAACATAGACAGAGGAGCTGCAGTAGTGTAGAGAAATATTTGATGAGGATATTGAGAAGATTGTAAAGAGAAAGAAGACACCATGTGCTAAAGATGTTTTTAATATCATATGTTTCCATCAATGTCAAAGGGGGAGATTGTTGGAGATTTACTTCTGGCAGCTAGTTGATTGTATGTTTGTCATTGATGACAGCATATAATATACAAAAGTGTTCTATATATACTTATCAAAATGATGATATCTAGCCTTGCACAGTTATATTCATGCTGTAGACATGTTGTTTATATTTTTTTCATACACACAGACTTAGATATGGAGTTTTAGTTGTGTTGTGTAATTCTATTATGTGGAAGTTACAGTTTCTAGAGTTTGTCTGTATAGAGTTGACGTATTGCATTGGTTCTTGAGTTGCGCCTATCTTCAGGATATGCATGTGTATATTAAAGTTAAGTTATGAGTTTATGATAGTTATATAAAGGTACCAAACATGTTTCAACAAGATTGCAAAGTTAGAGTTAGTTTGGTGAGGCCGACTTAGTGAAGCGTTGCGTCTATTCAGTTTATATTGCATGGTTGTAATTATGCTTGCGTGATTAGTAAAGCCAACAAGGATGTTATGAAGAGTTATCTAACAGGTCCCTTGATCTGATACTCTGAGGAAGATACTTATAGCAAGTCATTTGTGGAATGCTAAGTGTGAATAATAAGAAAAGATACAGGAAAAGTGCAGAGTAGAATATCAGTTGAGTTTCATTCATCAAGGATCTATGTGAAGAAGAAGTGAAAGATTACAATACACTAGAACTGATCAAGACAGGAGGTCTACTCTATAGTTCACCATCATATATAGTGCATATCTATTCTATAAAAGGTTGTAGCCTTCACCATTAAAGTAGTGAGATTTTGGATAGTGAGTCCTTACCCTTAACTGGGTTATTTGTAAAAGACTCCTAATAGGGTCAGACCCTTAACCAGGTCACTATACTTATTGCATTATAAAGAACAAATCCTAACAAGGTTGCAAGATCTTCTAACAAGGATTATTATAAACAAGTATAGTTCATTATGGGTGTTAATTCCCACCGGGGTTTTTACCATTTGGTTTCCCTGTAACCAAATTGTGGTGTTGTCTATTGTGTAATCTGAATGTGTATTTACTTTATTGTATTCTAGAGTTAATAAAAGAAAAAAATTAAAATAGCTGATAACTGATTCACCCCCCCTCTCAGTTATCCTTTGGGACTATTCTAACACTTGCTTCAACACATACAAAGATTTCTTTAATTTGCACACCATGTTCTTACCTTCTGAATTAGAAAATCCTTCAGGTTGTTCAATATATACCTCTTCTTCCAAAACACCATTAAGAAAAGAAGAATTAACATCCATTTCATATACCTTGAATCCTTTAAAAGAAATATATGCTAGCAATATCCTTACACCTTAAATTCTAGCCATAGGTGCAAATGTTTCACCATAGTCCATGCCTTCAACTTGTGCATATCCTTTGCACACCATTCTTTCCTGGTTCCTTACCACTTCCCATGTCTCATTCATCTTGTTTCTAAAAATCCACTTTGTACCAATCACATTCTCATCTATCAGTTTGGGCACTAATGTTAAGGTATTGTATTTCTCAATCTACTCCAATTATTCTTCCATACCTTTCACCCAATGTTCATCTTCCAATGCATCTTTCATTGTTTTAGGTTCAAATTCAGATAACAAGTAAGTACCTTCTCTTTCCTTCCTTCTTGTTAACAAACCAACATTTATTTCACCAATAATTTGATTAGGGGTGTAGACGTCCAAAAATATTAATATTATTTTCCCTATTATTCCTCTAACTATTTAATTCAATCAATTAAATAGTTTCATTTTTCAATAGTTTAAATACTATTCTAATGTATTTTATTTAAATACATTTGCCTCCACAAAATCC
>MU221474.1:465224-493847 GCA_018584345.1 Thuja plicata
CTCATTGGTGTGTGTGCAACCCACCATGCTGCGTACTCTGGGGTCATCCCCACATCTATAATGTCTGGCCCACCACAAAATCTAGCTGTACCATATCCCTCTAGGATGCCCTCACTGTGAGAGCATCCATGTACCTCCCCCATGTCCCTACCTCCCTAGTGACATGAGGATGTAAGGCATCCTCTGCCACCACTCCTTGCTGCAGCCCAAACTGCTACATGACCCTAGATGGTCTGTACCTCTCTATCTAGTGGATGGTCCTCCCTAGTAGAAAGTAATCAGTTTGAACATATGAAAGGTATAAGAAATCCTCAAAACTATCCTCCACCCCTGCCACCCAGTCCATAGCCCCCATGGCTCGTACACCCTGTATGGGGTCTAGTAGAAAATCTATACCTTATCTAATAGTGGTCGCCAGTATCTAGTCTAGCCGACGGAGGTGTATCTCAAAGGGAGCCTATATTTGTAGGCATAGGGCTCCCCAGGATGACATGACTCCCTACCCCTCATCAGTCAAAACATTGCAATGTGCTCCCAAGCCCACACTAACATCAGAGTCACCCCGGTAACCATGTTGCATGCCTCACAATACGCAGCCATGTGTAGATTGTGGTATAGCTATCCTAGGACAACATACCCCTAGTAATAAGAGGTCCCCTCCTCCAGCATCTGAGCTAGCGCCCATGACCAGCCCATACCAAAACTATGTCCCGCTAGATCTGCTAACATCCACCCCCCGATCAGTCCTGTAATATAAAGGGCTATCCACCTCAATCTCCTGTCAACTGCTGGCTGCCAGGGCATCTAGGTCTGATACGTCAGGATCCACCTCATTAGCCACCTGAATGCAATCTCCATGTAGTGGTCACTATCCTTCAACCTATATCAAGGAATTGCCCCTCGGATAGGTATCTGTAGAATATGCCAGATGTCCTCTAGAGTAATGGTCACCTCTCTAGTAGGCAAGTGAAAGGTGGTGGTGTCACTATGCCACCGCTCAATCAGTGTAGTCATCATCCCATTATGCGCCTGTAGCCTAGGTCAATAGGGCACATAGTCCAACTTGAATATAGCTAACAAGCCCCAGTCGTCCTTTGTCAGTTGTGACTCCAACTCCATAGTAGGAGGCCAATGCTCTCGTGATCCCAATGGTGGGAACTGCTACTGCAAAAATTTTAGAATCCACCATGTCATTCACATTTTCTTCTAGTCCTAGTCTAACCCTTCCCAAAGTGGGGCATCTTGTCCCTAGGTCTTATGCAGACCCATCCTTGGCCCCCACCGAGTCTCCCCTTTTCCCTCTTTGTCGGCGTTTTCCCTTTTAGGCGCAGACGTCAGTTCAGCTGAAAATGCCAGTTCATACATTTGCATCTCCGACGTGCCTTCCCGCAGACTGACATCTTTGAAGATGCAGGTCTGGGTCTGACATCTTCGAAGACGCTGGTCCAGCATCGTCGACTCCAGAGATGCTAATCTAGGGATCAGTGTCTACGAAGACATTGATCTAGGGATCAGCGTCCTCGCAGACACCGGTTCGAGAATCGGCGTCTCCGATCCACAATGCATTTTTCCCTCATTAATGCCCCATCTACCCCCCAAAGCATTAAATAACATTAATAACTATAAATGCGAGGTCTTAGATAGCTCACTCACCGGTACCAATCACTGGCCAGGCCTCCCATGTGTGTGCACGCACTCTCCAAGTTGCCCCTTCATCCTCTCACCAACCATCTTTTCACTCTAGAGCTCAAAGTTTCACTATTCACTATTCACAAATGACCTTCTTTAACTCTCGAGCCCCTCTTATAGCCCCCATTTTCCCCAAAAAAAATTTCCCACCCCCGTTTCCCTGCCCCCGTGTATATTTTTGTATATATCATCTTGTTGTAAAGCTGAAATATGCATAAAATCTCAAAAACATTTAAAAATCATGAAAAATCTAAAAAAATTCAAAAAATTCAAAAATTCCAAAAACATCCAATATTCTCAAAAATCATGCAATAAACACTTCATTCTTTCCGCATTGTTCCAGATCTTTGTTTTTAGCCACGTTTCAACTCATGCGACTGCGACAATATTTTTCACCAAATCAATTTTGCGACCAACTGTCCTTGCTCTCCATCCTGTTCATATCTTTTTCTAGTGAATATATTTTAATCAAATCAAATCCAATCTTTGCCCGTCAAGATGCATCCTTTCGGCATCGGCTTATCAAATCCTTCATCACATCAATCCTATTCATGGCAAGAACTTTGGACCAAATGACTGCTTGGTCATGAGGCCTTCTTTATTGATTTTATCCTTTTGTGTCAGTTCAAACCTACTCACCACTACCTTGATCTTCTATATCTTGGTGCATTGTGACTAGTTGGTATTGATACATGTGTCTTTTGTAGTATGCTTTTGTTTGAGCATCTAGTCCACACAAATGAATCTTGTCATCTATGTTTTCTAACACCTGATGCATACCTCCTATTGCAATATCAAAATTGGATGTGCTCTCCACACTTTTACACACAAATGGATCCCCAATGCTCATTACCTACATATAATTTCATCCTTGCATTTACATTCTTAGTTGCATTCATAGTTGCATTTTAGAAGGCTTCTATTTATTCCCTAATTCCTTTCCTCTCTCCTGTTGCATCCTTTTTTGAGAAAATTCCACAACGTCATCTTCATTGTGTTATTTTCTCGAGGGGGCACAACCCTGTACCATCATTGCTTCAGCACGACTCCTAAAAACCCTCTTCCTCTAGGGTAACTCATTTTCTTGTCTTTGACGAAATGTCACTTGCGACACCACGTCAAAGAGGGGCAAAATGTAGATGTCCAAAAATATTAATATTATTATTAATATTATTTTCCCTATTATTCCTCTAACTATTTATTTCAATCAATTAAATAGTTTCATTTTTCAATAGTTTAAATACTATTCTAATGTATTTTATTTAAATACATTTGCCTCCACAAAATCCCCTTTTAATAAATTTATATTTATTAAGTTCTCCGTATTCCCAATTCTTCTAAAGCATGATTTATTCAAATTCAATTTGAATTATAATCTAAACCCTAGCTAGGAACCTATTAATCCTACCCTAAAGCCTACCCTATTCCTACCCTACTCCCATCACCTCATTTCCTAAGTATGCTTCCACACCTAACTATCTTCTAACTATGCTTAATGGACAATTCCTAACTTTTTTAAGGCTAATGGAATGCTCACCCACATGGGGAAATTCTCTCCAAAATGGGCACCCATTCCTCTTTAATTCCCTCTTACAACTTGGTCTCCCCTTTTGAAATATTGAGCTACTCAATATTAATACCAAATTTGACTCAAAATTAGCCATCTTTTAAAGTCCATGTGTCTCCTATGTGGCTCTTATGTGGATGCCACATAGGTGCCACTTCATCCAAGCCTCTTCCTCTCTCCAAAAACTCTATAAATAGAGGCCTTCTCCTCTCATATTTTTATCTCTCATTGTGCATTGTTATTACGCTAGAATTGCTTTAGAATTCATAGTTATTTTCATGCTAATGTTCTTAGTTTTTAGTTTTTATGCTTCCATGCTTAATTCACTTAGAAATCACATGCTAAGTTTCAAATTGGTGAATGAATCTTAGTTTCTATATAGCATATGCATATCATCTTCATAATTAGCTTAGAATATCATCTTCTTGAAGAAGATTTGAGACTAGTTCTTCATACTAGCTCTTGAATCTTTCTTCTTGTTTTGATAATCTTGCATTGCATTGGGATTCATAGCATTTTGTGTGTTTGAGAGAGCACACCTACATACAATCTAAAAGAGAAAATCAAAACGAGTAGAATAGGGTGCATTCTTATTTATTTTTAAGCTCTATCTTATGTTATGTTGAGTTATTTGTTGCTTGCTTGTTCTTTTACATGCTTCTGAAATGATTTATGTGCTAACCCACTAATGTTTGCATGTTTGAGCTTTCTCCCAACAGATTGAAGGATTCCTCATACACAAGGGGAATGATTCAACTTTACATACTTTAGCAATATTGGTTTAGATCTAGGAATTTCTTCTACCGTTGGTACTAGTTCCTCCTCATTAACTTGTCTATCCTGATTTTCAACATATTTCTCCACCAGTTGTACATAAACAAACCCTTGATAGTCTTTAGGTTCCTTCTTGCTAGATTTATCATTTTTCTTAAAAAATTCATCTATTCTTACAGTGGCACTTGCTACTATCAAATTTGTTCTCTTTTTCAAGCACTTTTAGGATTTTCTCTTTGAGGAGTATCCTAAGAATATACCCTCATCACTTCTTGGGTCAAAATTTCCTATATTTTGATATCTCTTTATGTATCATCTGTTAGACTACATAGAATTCATACACCAAGATCCACTGTAGAAAAAACCTGTCACAAAAGCAAAGAATGGAGACACAACAAAGAATGCTCTGAAAGATGAAATATTCATTTAGAGATGGAATAAACAAAAAAACTTTGTACAATTTCTTATAAAAGGAAGATGTAACCTAATTACAAGTTTCATCGTAAAAGTGAAAAGGATAATTAAAGAATTAGAATAATTATTAAATTAGCCACATAAGTGAATCTTAAGAGTGGAATAAAAGGAGACTTTAATAAATTATTAAGTCAATTAAACCTTTAAATCTAACACCCCCCCTAAGATGAGCTTAGGTGAAGCTGCAGACAAAATGTAAGAAAGAAAAATCAACTACAACGAAAGCAAAAATTGGGTCCCAGCAACATGGCCTGATCAGGTACCCAAGTACAAGAAATCTTAGTAAAGAGGAGAAAAGGAGAAAACCTAGTGGGAAAAAACCCTCTCGAAAAAGAGATGAAGCCTAGTGAAGGAATGAAGAAGCCTCCAAACTAGAGAATGTCCTAGAAAATAGGAACAAAGGAAGAACATGAAGAGCACCACTAAAGTATGAAGCTGTAAACACTATCAAAGAATAACAGTTGGAACCTCCACTATAATACAACATGGTTAGGAAGAGAAGACTATAATCTGTATGAGTGTCCTCAAATGACACTACTTGAATCAGGATGGAAAACAAAGGAAAACATCAGAATCAAAGATAGAGATGGAAAATAAAACCAAAGTATGAAGAGATGATCAATCAAAGATGTAAGGATGCCTCCAAAATATGAAGGAAAGAGTGTCCATATGGTAAATGATCCATCTTACTGAAATGCATAGGTACCTAGCCACTGCATTCACCTAGTACATAGGAAAAAATACTGAATACATAGCTCACTCCATAGAACCAAGGAATAATTAGAACCAATAGGAGATACCTCCCCATAATGTTGAGCAGGGAGAGGCATGAGAGGTACACCAAAATTTTTTTCCAAGAACAACAACATGACGAAGAACCATGAACATAGAAAGTGTAGAAGAAAGTACAAACACATAAAGGATGGTGTCATGGAAGGATCACTCCCTTGACACACATCATGAGGATAATGTTGTGGAAGGAACACTCACTTGACAAAGGTAGATGGAAAACACAGAAAACATCAAACCCCCCATGGAAGTTTAAAATGGAGTGCAAGGACAATAAAGCACAAGATGTGTAAGATCCCAAGAATTTAATGGATGCCATTTTATCTTAGTGCATTTGTAAAAAATAAATACTATAGAAATATATGTACAATTCTCATGAATGACAACAAGGAGTATGAACATTAGTAACAACTAAAAAGGAGTCAACACATTCAAGGAAAAATATTCTAGGACCTAAAACATCCAAGATATTCACTAGATTGAAAAAAGAAAAAAAAACTAAATAAAATGTAGCTAGAGATGATTCTAGAAACAAGACCTATATAAGAATAAAGAGTACAAAACCAACTTTCCAACAATATGCGGAAGTCAAAAAATGAAGTCCGGATGAGAAAGATATGGCTCCCAGAGTGCAAAAAAGAACCCTGACTTTGACTGGAAAAAACCATGCAAAATAGAAAAATTAGGAAGCCAAACCTCCAAATATACCTTGGTCTTGGAACCATCTTTTTGATGATATTTTGTTTGCCTAAAAACACCTCCATTTTCTCAAGTTACGCCAATATTACTGAAGGTAGGTCAAAAATGACCCAAAATTTTATTTTATAGCCCTCAGGAGCTTAAAAACTTTGGCCACTAGTCACATGCCACTGGGAACAGGGGCTAGTGGCACGGTGGTGTGGCAACAACAAAGTGGGGGTGCTATGATGGAGGTGGAGCTCAGGCAGAACTGAGCCCATAGCTCGGCAAAACTAAGCCCGCAGCTTGCCGGTGGCTGTTGGGCAGCATCCAATTTTAAAACTGGCTATGCATAAAAATAATTTAAAAATCAATATAATTTTTTTTTTCTCGATCTACGTGCTAGGGCTGTACAACTAGAGAGAAAAATATGCCTAGAGGTCAACTTGTCCAAAATGGATAAGTTTTCTATGGAAATAGGGGTTTTTGGGCCTTTTGAGTGCAACCGTGAGGTTTGTTTGAGCCCAAAATGCCCAGAACAAAGGTACCCCTAGATCCACACAAGGAAACCTCTATAAACTCAAAACCCTTAGAGATCCAAAAATTCTTCAATAACTCAAGAACGGGCTTCAACAACAAGACTTTGATACCATGTTAGAATTCATACACCAATATCCACTATAGAAAAAACCTGTCACAAAAGTAAAGAATGGAGACACAACAAAAAATGCTTTGATAGATGAAATATTCATTTAAAGAGGGAATAAGCAAAAAAGATTTTTACAATTCCTTATAAAAGGAAGATGTAACCTAATTAAAAGTTTCACCTTAAAAGGTAAAAAGCTAATTAAATAATTAAGATAATTATTAAATTAGCCACTTAAGTGAATCTTAAGAGTGAAATAAAAGGTGACTTTAATAAATTATTAAGTTAAGTAAACCTTTTATTCCACTCTTAAGATTCATTTAAGTGGCTAATTTAATAATTATTCTAATTATTTAATTATGTTTTTACCTTTTAGGGTGAAACATGTAGTTAGGTTACATCTTCCTTTTATAAGGAATTATACAAAGCTTTTTTTCTTATTTCCTCTCTGAATGAATATTTCATCTTTCAGAGCATTCTTTATTGTGTCTCCATTATTTTCTTTTATGATAGGGTTTTTCTACAATGGATCTTGGTGTATGAATTCTATGAATTCTAACATGGTATCAGAGGCTTGTTGTTACAGTCCATTCTTGAGTTTTTGAGGAATTTTTGGAGCTCTAAGTGTTTCAAGTTTCCTTCTAGTCTAACAGAATCCACTCCCAGTTTTTTTTTTAAATTACTTACACATGGTGATCAACCACACCACAACTCATAGGGAGTTTTGTTTGTACATTTCTTTAACTAAACTTTATTCAATGTGTAAACAACAGTACTCACCTCTTCTCTCCAAAATGTCTGTGCAACAACCTTCTAAATCATTAATGTCCTAGCACAATCAATCATAAACTTGTTTCTTCTTTCAATAATACCATTCTATTGAGGTGTTCTAGGAGTTGACATATGTCTTCATATTCCCTATTCTTCACAATATGTAGTAAATTCATGTGAAGTAAACTCACATCCCCTATCAGATCTAAGACATTTAGGGTCTTACCAGTCTCCTTCTCCACTCTTTCTTTTTAGATCTTAAACATGTAAAAAGCTTCAGATTTGTCTCTTAAAAATATAACCCACATCATTTCAGAATAATCATCAAAAAGAAACATGAAATATCTATCACCGTACTAACTTTGAGTTCGCATTGGACCACATAGATAGGTATGAACCAGAACTAAAATATTTCTAGAAGAATAGTTTTTACTGATGAAACTAGAACTAGTTAACTTCCCAAGATGGCATTCTTTTCACATTACATTGTTTGGTTTCACTAGGTTAGGAAAACCTCTCACTATCTTCATCTTGCTAACTCTGATCAGGTTATCAAAATTTACATGATAAAACCTCTTATTCCATAAACAACAATCTTCTACCTTAGCAATCAAACAATTCTTAATAATAGAATTCAAATGGAACAAGTTACCTTTAGTTTGTTCACTAGTAGAAATCAACTCTCATGATTTCTCAATAATCCTGCAACTACCTCCATTGAACTCTAATTTATACCCTTTTTTATTCAACTAAGAAACACTTAACAAATTGTATCTCAGACCATCAACCTAGTAAACATCATCACAATTTGTCTTATGATTCAAAGCAATAGATCCTTTACCTTTTACCATACAGGGAGCATCATCCCCAAATCTCACCGAGCCTCCATCACATTCTTCCATATTGATGAATTTTCTTCTATCACCGATCATGTGATGAGTTCACCCACTGTCAATAATCTAGTTACCACTACAATTTATTACAACAAATACAATTTCTTCTTCATCTCTTCCATTAGAATCCTCATCAGTAACACCTTCCTTAGCTAGCTACCATACTTTCTTGTTTTTATCCTTGAATCTTCTTGGCTTCTCCTTCCTGTCATTGCCATGGCATCTAGAAGCAATATTTCTAATTTTGTTACATTTAAAGCAGTTCAAAGGTAAATTACTCTTATATTTACCTTTCCCTCTAGGAAACATTCCAGCAAATAAAGCTTCCAATTCCTCCAGATGTTTTCCTTTAATAAGATAGATTCATAATCATTAAAGTAACATGTTAGAGAATTGTTTGATATCTCCTTTCCTTTCCCTGACGGTGCAAGAGTCAATGATGACTTGAAATAAGCTTCTACTTTAGGCATACAATTATGATAATTTCTTAACTCAAATGCAACTAATTTCCCTATTAATGCATCAAGAGTAACAATAAAAGTTCCTAGAGATCTAATCTCTTGTATAGTTGAAACTCTAATAGCATACTAAGGCAATAAATTTCTCAGCATTTTTCTTACCACATCCTCCTCAGGATTCTTACCACATCCTCCTTAGGAATATTACTACCAACACCTCGGATAGAACCAACAACTTATTTGATTCTCTATCTGTATTACTCAATGTTCTCATTTTCTTGCATCCTTATACTTTCCTCTCAAACTATCAACCTTTTCCTTCTACATATGTGGATCTCCACCATAGATGGTGCTCAACTTTTCCCAAATCTCATTAGTAGTATCCAAGTCTTTGATATCAACATACTCTACATCTGAAAGAGTACTAGTAATAGAATCCATAATAGAATTATGTTATAACCTTACCTTCAATTGATCTGCAGTCAGGGTTCCTAAAGGGATAGTATATTTATTAACCAAATGATCCCAATACTCATCACCCATACCTTTAAGATAGAGCTTCATCTAACCAGACCATACTAAGTAGTTATGTCTTGTGAATTTTGGACCTTCCTTTCTCATGATCTTCAGATATTTACCTCAAGTTTTTAAACTTCACCACAACTGACAAAGAAATCTCTGATACAGATTATTAGTCTTGAGGTTAGATTATTGAGAGCGGGGGGGGGGGGTGTGAATCAACAATCTACCAAATAATCCAAACTTCTCCATTTTAAAACTTAAACCAACATTCACAAGATTAAACTTTATAACAATAAATGAAAATCATGATCATCTAAATCCATCCAAAAAATTGATAGACATATTTATCTCATGGAAATCCAAATAGGGAAAAAAACATGGTGGGGATTAAGTACTTTTCTAAAGTATGGCCTGTGAGGAGCTTAACCCTGTTAGAAGTTCACAACATCAATGTTAGGTGCTACTTGGTTAAAAGATTTACCCTAGGCCTGTTAAGACTTTTACCCTGTTAAGATTATCCTTGTTAGAGGAATTTAAACACTTGACAAAGTGACACCTTGTTAGAGGATTTACAACAAAGATCTGTTAGGATCTACCATGCTAAGGGATTTAACCTGCTGCATTTGTTAAGGAACAATAGAAAGAATGATCTAGAGAATAGAACTACCTATGCTTGATAAGATCTAATGAAGAACACAATATCTTCTAAGCATACCTAACTTTTCTCTATCTTGATCATAACATGCACCTTACACCTCACTTATTCAACACATAATCAACACTCTTAACCTTCAACTTCATCCATTATATATTGAAATTTTAAGTCCACCAACTTAATCAAACCCTAAATTAGAATTTAAAACATCGTGTTCAAATCCAATGTGCCACATAAAAAAATTAAATGCATAAAACATTATTCCAAAACCACATTGACCAATACAATGATTTACATTGAATTTTGTGTCAAGGAGTCAAACACATTTTGACCAAAAACAAGCTTCCTCAAGAATCTTCTCCACACACTAACATCGAGCAATGTGATGTCAGATAATCACCTCTAATCATTAAGACATGTCATCATCTCATGAATAACTCAATCGATTCCACCACAACCTTAATATCGATCATTAATCAATGATTTATTACCTATTTTTGAAGAACACAAATACAGTACATGTTAACAACCCTGTCTCTTCTCATTAATCACCTATCCTGCAAACTGGTCACTCAAATTAGTTGCAGTCACAACTGTAGCACCTGAATACTATTAATCACTATATCCCATGACCACACCACAAGATACAACATAGATTTGACAAGATATTCAAATCATCTATCACCTATCATTAAAAGTTCCAGCAGTTGCACTATTATACTTGAATTGATCACAAATCTATCATACGATCACTTCAATAGTAGCGGTCATGCATTAGATATCTAGAGACACACCTAAGTCTCCTCTAAAGACAATAACCACTAAAACTCACCGCAACTATTAATTCATCATAACTATGCTTGGAAACATACTAAGAACACAAAGTCAATAATTGATATCAATGACAACATAATATCAAATCATTTTTTAATCAAATCTAATCATTACATCTCCAAAACTCACTTACAATTACTGCATCAGATATGCTAATAGTTTACTAGTGAATATTCAAATCATAATGACAAAATAAAATAGAAGATAACTAAAGATGATGCAAAGGTTGAAGTGACAAAGAGGTCAACAACCACAACACATCTACACAAAGGAATATGGTAAGACAACCAAATGCTCAAAGGTACTTATCTTTGAATGGTTTTTGTTATATTTTCAAGAGTTTAGGTCATAAGACAATTGATTGTAGGATGAGAAAGGAACAAAAAATTATATGTTTCAATTTTCATAAGATTGGTCATAAATAAATTTAGTGCAAGAGTGAAATTTGAAATCAGGAAGGGTCGAATGGAATGAACAAATGTTTTTCATGGTATTTTCTATTTGTGTCACAATTTTGGTCACAAGGCCAGTCAGTGTAGATCTAAGGTTTAATCAGTGAGATCTGATAAAAAGGATGTTAGTTGTTTCAAGTGTGGATAGATTGGTCATTGTGCTAAATCATGTAGGTTTTGAAGTGATCCGGTGAATATTGTAAATGATAATCATGTTGTAGGATCTAATGGATCTTAGAAACAAAATACAGAGAGGAGGAAGATGTTACATAGCATGGAAATTTTTGTGGTATAGGATCTCAATACTAAGTCTACTAATAACTAAGTCAAATAATTGGGCTTAGGGGGAGTATTCAATATGCAAAATCATACACTCCCTTTCCCCAAGGTGATACCATTTGTAACAAGTGTGCCTCTGGTATGATTATTTGATAAATAATAAATGTATTTAATGATTGATTGATTTCATGTGTGCAGTGTAGCCGAGTTGTGCCCGTGATATTTAAATTTTGGTGAGAAAAATAAATATGCTATTTCATGGATTTAAAGGCGCAATTTTTTTTGAAACATTTGATACTATAGCATGAAGAAAAATTATGAAATTGAAGAGTGCTAGAGTGAAAAAATTTAGTGAGAAGATCATGGCACCCAAATCTATTGTTCACGTCGGTACAAAAATAAGAATGAAGAAATAAATTGAGCTGAAGGAGTTTGATCACATTCGTATCAAGAAGTTAGAGATTGGTTTTCATATGGAAGGAATACAAAGATTAAAAAATCTTGGACTTGATATATGGGGAGAATGTTTGTGTTGTGATGATAGATATTTCATTATATTTGTCTTGCTTTAGTTTTATGGTGAAACCCTAGTGTTGGATAGATCCTATAATGTGACAATGAGAGTATTTGAGGCAATTATTGGTCTGTGTAGCATTGGTGAATTACCTGCAAAGAAATATATCAGCTATGAAGAGGAAAAATCTCTAACCATGGTCATAAAGGATCAATGTGCATTTTAGATTCATAGTATTGAAAATCTGATTGTAAGGTATGTTTCTCATGAAATTTCTTACAAAATAAAATTTTATAATTGTGATGTTGTAACTTCTATTATGGTTGTATATATGAAGTGAAATATAGTGAATGAGAATGTTCAAATGAATTGTGTAAGATTTTGTTGGATAATTTTTTGGTGAATGTGAAAATGCTAGTGGAAGATGGCTATGGTTTCTATTTGGGATCCCTTGTCATGTGCTTGGTGTTCTATTTCTTGAGGTCTTTTACCAACAAAGAAAATGTTGATTCATGTACTGACATTCCTATTGGTAAATAGATTTATAGGAACTTGGATGGATTAGAGAATAAGGTAGATTATTTTAAGGCATATTTTGCGTCTTTGCCAAAGACTCTTGGTTCTAGTTTGGTGATTGCTGGTGTTGTACTAGTAAGGAAAATTGAGGAAGGTCCCTCTTTGAGACAAAAGAAACTAGAAGTGCTTATCGGTGGTTCATTTTTGAACCAAAAAGAATAAAGACTAGTGAAAAAGGTAAATAAGTTACCATTTTAGAAAGTGAGGAAGAGGATGGTAAAGAAAAAAGTGTTGTATAAGAGACGAAGATCAAAGAAAAAAAAGATATTGAGAAATAAATGGAAGTTAAAGAAGAGAAAGAAGGTAGGGAGAGATTTGTGCTCTCTCTAGAAAAAATGTGTGTGTGGATTATACTATGGTAAGAACCTTGTTGGAAAATGATGAATATGAAAAAAATTGATAGTGTGTGAACCTATTTTTCATCAAAGGATAAGAAATTGGTGACAACATTGCTAACTGATTGCTTGATCAGTGGAAGGGCTATAATTTCTAATGTGTCTAGTATGCTACCAGCTGAGTTAGTATTGAGTGATGAGATTGAGTTGTTTCAGTTTGGAGCAGATTACTTAAAGGTGGAGAAATCTATAATTAAGAAGTGTAATAATATAGAATAGAGAATCTCATGAGTTATTGGTGAAATGAATAAATGTGTGGAGGAGATCACTGATATCTACAGATACTATCTTTGGTGGCTTGATGCAGTTGATAACTCCATAGGTTAGTGTGAGGAAATGGAAAGAGAGTTGATTTAGCTTGGTAAGACATATGATATATTCAAGGACAAAGACAAGAAGCAAATAATCATAGTTGGAGAGATTCAGACTGAGCTACTGCTAAAAAAGAGACAAATAGAGGACTTTATCAAGACTTTCTGGTTGGTCAAAGATATGGTTTAAGTCAGATTAGGACATTTTGGAATCCTAACTAATGCAGAGGTGTATGTGTAGTAGTTTTAATCTTTGGACTGGATGAATTCTTTTGAAAAATTGGCCGAGTGTGATAGTTTGTGTGCTCGTGTGGAGGCAAAACTTTTTGAGTGGAAGAAGGAGCTTCTAATTTTACATGAGAGGTACAAGAAGGTATTTTTAGTTAAAAATATTGTTTTACTTTGAGTAGCTTTCAATTTTTTTTGGCCCTTTGACATTGTGGAAAAAAGGGGGAGAGAAAAGGAGAAAATACATGTTGCATTTACTCAAGGGGAGTTTTTGGAGTTTTTACATCAATGCCAAAAGGGGATATTGTTAGAATTATTGATTTGTTGTTGGCATTGATTGTCATTGATGTCAAAACCTCCATGTTGACACTCTAGGGGTATCTATTATTTTTTGACAATTTTGGTTATATATTTGTTGGTTATGAGATATACAATAAGAATTTTGGTTATGCATAGAATAGGTTTAGTATGAACATTTTTGTTGTTCTAGGTTTTTCTTGGTAAGTGTATAGTATTCTATTTTTGGTTCATATATTTCAATGCACTTGTGTACTTTCGATGTTCAGTTGTATCTATTTCTAGTGGTTATTTTGGTTATAATGTTTCTACAGGTATATGGATAGTAGTGTATTTCATCAGATGTTTTTGGTATATTGGCTACATTGTATCATGAATATTGTTCTATTAGTGATTTTAGTTACTACATGTTTCTATATTTTGGTCTTGATTGAGGTAGTTCTTATATGAAGTATAACCTATATGGGTTATGGTATAGCCTGTGGATAAATTTTCTTAATTATGTCCTATATTTAGGATTTATATTATGCATTAAATGTAATTATAATATTTTTTTTTGGGGGGTCATCACACACGTTTGGCATGGGCCAACAAATGTATGAATGAATACCTATATAAATAAAGATCTTTTGTATCCAAGGGTGTGTATGTGGTGAAAAGTATAGTGCAAACTTGTGGCAGTGATGTATGTGAGAAATGAGAGCTAAGGTGGTAGATTGAAGATCTAGAGAGAGCTTACATACCAATAATTGTGAATCAGATAGTTGGAGATCTAATAGTGGTTGTGGTGAAAAAGCTTATTTTTTTTAACTATTCATGCATATTCAGATGCAATTCAATCAGTTCATGTTTTTTTGTATGAATTTTGATATCTGTATTGTATAAATGTTAGTTAGTCTAATTGATAGCGAGTCAACCAATAGTGAGCCAACTTGCAGTGAGCACAATCGGTAGTGAGCCTTTTAGAAAAATCCCCTTAACCAGTGTCACCCTAACATGTGTTTTCATTTCATGAGAATTAGTTTCTTTGTGGTTTTTCCCAGTTTGGGTTTCCACATAAATCTTGATGTTCTCTATGTTAGTGTTTCAGTATTTTCATGTTTACATCTACTGTGAATATTTAATGTGCTTAACCAATAGATCATAAGTTTTTATTGTTGTTTTTATTAGTTTACAAATAGAGAAAAAGTTTTGTAAAATGTGTGTGAATAACTGATTCATCCCCCTCTCATTTATTCGGTTTGTTCAATAGTCACATGGGACCACAATGAGTTAACAAGTCCATTGGGGTTACATCACCTATATATATGAGCTTGGGGTTCAATTCTCCTTATTTTCATCCTTCACTTCTAGATATTAGTCCAAAGTAGAGCGAGAGAGGAGATGGATGTAACTATAGTAGAGATGCATAGGTTTGAGCTTATGAAATAGTTCTAGTAGCTTGAGGAGAAATATGAGCCCATATATATTTGTCTCATTACAATGCATCATAGATAAGGTAGAAAGTGAACATGATCATATGTGTAGGAAGTTAATTTCCATGCATATGATAGAAGATATTTATGCATTTGGCGTGCAACTATGCATTTAAAGAAACTTACTACTCATGTGCACATTGTTACACATATGCATAATTGATATTGCACATTTGATAAAAATGTGCGTATGATATAAAATTCCACATGTAATTTATAATGTTGCACAATTAATAAAACTACATATATGACTAGGGAAACTGTACTAATAAGAAGTTGTGCTTTTGATAGGCAAAGTTGCACTTTTGATAAAAATACACAAATAATTGGAAAAACTACATAATTGATATAATGATGTAATTTAGCAAGTTTAATTAGTTAATTAGGTTTGACCAAGTGTGTGATAGGTTGACATAGTGGTTATTTGATTGCAAAGTGATGTAATAGTGTTTCAATGTCTCATGAGACATATCCTCCTATAGGTGGTCCAATTTTTATAAAATAGATCATGATGTACTCAACATTGTGGGATTATGGTATGTGACACTTACGCCTAAGATCAAGACTAACCTGGGGTTGATCATAGATTTTTTCATGACATGGAATAGTGAGCATTGATCATTTCACTTGTCCATTAGGAATATGTTGGTGAATTTAGAGGATGTATATCATATCTCTCTATCTATATTTAGATTACACCTAATTATAATTTGTTTTTATTTCTCTTATTTTGAGATCATACCAATTAATGCATTCCAAGAAAAGGCTAGTATGTTGCACTTCTCAAAAAAATGTTGTGGCATCTAATAAGTGATTTTTTTCACCCTTAGGGTAATTGGGTGTTGGTTTGGGAAATCAATTAAATTCCAAAAGTATTGCATGTTTATATTCCTTAAGAACATGACACATATTTCTGGCAATGATCTCTCTAACCTTGATAAATTATTTTATCCCATTTACTTGTATTTTATATTTTTTAAATTTAAATAGGAAAATTAATACCTTTAATCTTGGGAAAAATTTGGCAACAACTCCCCTTGTTTTGGTTGTTTTTTGTGTTGATGAATTTAGAAAATTTGGCCCTAGAACTACCAATGTGGAGCTACCCAACACAAAGATCACTTATTACCTACTAAATTTGTGACAATGGGTGCCAAAACATTCTATCTAAAGATTTTTTGACTCTTCACATCAATTTTTCTTGGGAGCAATATAAATTTACTTATCGTTGTTTATTATATTTAAAATGAGTGGATTTGTTATCTTAATTGTAAGGTATTAATGACATTTGTTTAATCTCTAACATCATTACATACAGGAAGTACCTTAGGAGAGATATTTGAAGCTTAGCCTTAACAAAGTGATTGGACCTTATCCAATTTCAATAATCTCATTGTGTCCCATAATTATTTTGAAACCTTATCTACTCCTTGGTTTTTCTTTCTTCTTCTCTTCCAATTTTTTACATTTTACTCAGACGTCAACAACCAGTTTAGTTGTGAGAAACTTGTTGGTAGATAATTAGTTTGTCACAACTCAACATTCCTTGTGCTTGAATTTTTCATCGTTCATCTTTCTCATTTTATTTCCCTCTTCTTTGTCTCCTTTATTTACTTGGTTTTGGGTTCTTTGTCAAAGCTGAACTGGGTTTTGAGAACCTTGTCCACTCCAAAATTTCTTTTAAAATTTGAATATTTTTCACTTCTTTCAAAGGAGTCTTATCTTCTTCTTTCTACCTACAATACTTCACCAAGGGAAAGCCTTTCGAGAAAATGTTGGGTTGTTAAAAGCCTAGTGGACTCTAAAAAGTTAGTCACAACCTATCTAATATCCATCAACCTTTTAAGAACTTGACTCCTTTGAGAGAGACTACAGGGATTTGAATACTAGTCAAACTCCAAGTGGGTTGTGAGAGCCTTGATAGAGTCTGATGATGTTTTAAAAATTATTTAAGGACAAATGGATAGTTTATTTTCAATGAAGGAAATGACTCTTTAGGCCCCAAATGGGTTTTCCAAACCCCATCTGAGTTCGATGATTGTTTAAAAACTAAGGGTAAAGTCTAGTTACCCATAAAATGGTTAAGTGGTAAATTTTGGTAAAGACAAGATCACATCATTTCAAAATAATTGAAAACCTTAATGTGATTAGAAAAAACAAATGGGTAACATGTGTCTTAAAATTGGGGTGAAAAAACATGGTAACAAATGGCTCTAAATGGAACCAAGATCGGGAGGGTTGTAAAATTAAATTAGAATATGTGGTTAAGATATTAGATAATAGAGTCTGAAATTTGACTAGAAAGGGGACCTTGAAGGGAAAACACACATAAATAAAAAAGAGACACAATGAAAACTAGAACTAAATTCCTAAACTAATATGGTACAAAAATAGGGGACACATATTTTAGATTTTATACAACTTCAATTCTTGCCCATTTCATCTCTAATCACTGTGGTTCCTTAGACATTAACCAACTCCAAAAAAACATCACCTCCAATCACAACGTCTAAAAATATAACACTAAATCATAATTTCATCCTTCTTTTATAACAATTTATACAAGTCGACCTTTAACATAAAATGTTTGACTCACCGACCTAAAATTAAAATCTGATCCATCCAAAAAACCTTGGTCATCCTAATAAAGTCAATCTAATATAGATTGGGTTGCAGATAATAATTAACTATTGTTAAACTAATCGGTAAACTGATCAAATCAAACTTGTTCTAACTATGCTATGTTCTTGCCAATGACACTTGAATCTTCAATAACTCCTTGAATTATTCAAACTAGCTGATACGATTATAGATATAGGTAGAGATACCTCTATAGATGACCACTACATGATTGCACACCTTAATTTACTCTCTAGATCCATATTCATTCGTCCGAGTGTCGCTCACTATTCTTTACCCGATTGATTGTACACTTAGTCAATTTTTCAATTGAATCACCACCACCATCAGTATATTTGATTTCTTAGTTCCAAGAAATCATGTTTCTAGAAATCAAAAACCCTAAATACAATATTATGATCAAAACACATATCATAATAAAAAAATGCCAATAATCTCCCCCTTTGGAATTGATGGCAACACTTTAGAAAAATAAAACATGAAAATTTTAGTAAGCTAATTCCCAAAGCTCCCCTTGGAATTACAAACGTGTATACTACATCCCTTAACCTTACAAAATGAACTGATCCAAATTTTAGCTTAAGTACATAATTTCATACATTCATTCACTCCCCCTTTGACAACAATGACAAAGGTATGACAAAAGTGTCAAAAATGTGTATTAATATGGAGGAGTACCACCTATTTACATTCTACCCAAAATATCACTAAATTTGACCTTCAAAATCTATAGATCACTGTCCCATGTATTCAGTAAAACTTCCATTGTAGCTATCTTCCCATTGAGAAAAAATGCTAGCTCTTCCAATCCATCAATGGTACACACCTCTGAAAATTCCAAAACTATTTCAACCTCCTTCACTCCCCGTAGCAAGACTTCCAACTTCTATATCTATAAACTTTTCAACTCTGATGAGTTAGCAATTCTCTTTTCTTGTTCAGACTGGTTGGCTCTCAATGTAGTGTTGATATTACTGACTTTCCCTCCAAATGTTGTAGCATATTCAGTATGGGGATCAAAATTGGTGATGAATAGCCTAAGCACCTGTTGAGCTTAACTCTTTTTCCTTTCCAAATCCTTCAAAAATCGAGAAAAAATTAGAAACAAACTTCAAAATTTTAGTACCTACAGTCAATGCACTCTTCATTTTTTTAACAACTTCTATGAGTGTTTTATTATTAGTGATAACTGACTAAGATAAATTCTTTGATATTTTATTCTCATAGGCCTCTCTGCCCTCAAAATTGCTTCATCTTCTAGAATCTTCATCTCTTCACTAGTTTCCCAAATGGGATAGTTGATCTATGGGTCTTATTTTCATCATATGAAATAATGCTCAATAATTTTGTAAATAAGTCTCTTGCAGTAACAATTACCTGAGCATGTTTTTCCATCATATTTTCATTTCCCTTTGACTTAATTGCAACAAAAATGTTGATCATCTCCTCTTGGCTCATGCCACTAAAATAAATCTTTCCTTATAGTTTAAATTCCTCACCAAGTTGTATCTCAGACTTTACTAGAGGAGTGGCCTTATCTGCATTTTGATACTTTTCAATGACTTATTTTTCTTGAACTTGTTTCCCTATCATGTTAACTTATGTATCTTCCTCTTCCTTTTCCTTCTCTTGTGATTCCACATTGGCAGTCTCTTTTACTTGAATATCATCAGTCTTATCTTGACCAGTACCTGTACTCACTGCATCACCTTTCTTCTACAGTTCAGTCTCTATCCATAGCTCTTGAGTGTCCAATGGGTCATTCTGTACCTCCATGATAGGAACATATGTTGTGCTATGAATTTATTCAAGTGTAACTCACACATTATCAATCTTGAAATATTCTACAGTTTGTATGACCACCAGTTCATTCTTCTTCTCTTTTAGGGTCTCCTCAAAAAAATTCATAGGAATTTTTATGCTTGATTCTTTCTTCAAACCTAAGTGTTCTCTCAAGATATCCTTAGTTTCATCCATTGCCAATTTAACGTATCCAATCATCAACCTTGTAGCTCTAGCTCTTGTCCTGCGTAGAGGTCTTAGATTTTTAACTTTGGTCTCTATCTCTTCTACAATAGAACTCGACAAAATCTATTTTGAAAACACCCTACCTATAGAAAGAGCATGATTTCACCAAGCATCAATTAAATCATACAAATTTGTATGGGTTTGACCTTGAATTTATATAGATTCTTTGCATAATCTATGCATATTGAAAACAATAGCATCTTCCATCAATCTTTTATCTTGTTCATTCACCTTATCAAAAAAATTTCTAACTCCAACCATCACATCATGACTCTTCACTTTAAACACTATGTTCTCAACAAATATGAACTTTCCAAAATCAATTTTATCAGATTTACTTTAAACAACCTTAGTGGTAGGGGTACCTACTACCTTTGATTTGGTTTCTTCTTCCTTAAGCTCTTTCTACTCACTTTCTAATTCAGTATCCCCGCTTTCTTCATTTGATCCTTTCTTCTTTCTTTGAGATTGTTCATTCTTTCTCTTCCCTGTCACCTTAATAGTGCTAGGATCCTCTTTTACTGTAGTTACCTTTGGATTTTCAATTACTATAGGTTTCTTCTTTTTAATGACCAGAGGAGAAATTTTCTCCTTCTTTACTTGAGTGGAGCTTCTGGTCTCTTTTCCAGTTGGCACTACTAGTTGCACCCACTTCTTGAACTTCAACTTCTACTACTTTAGATGTGCCAGCTTGTCCTGAAGAATTATTTTCTCTAATATTATCCAAATTTTCTTTGGTGAATCCTTTCTTCATCATGAATGTGTCAATTTATTTCCTTACTCTCTTTTCAATTACATGTTTCATTAACTCACTATGAACTTTGAGAGATTTTTCTTCATAGGTTCCAAATATTGGTGTCTTAGGGTCTATCAGTTGATCCAACTAGTTGTTTGCATATAGACATAGTATAATTACACTTCGTATCCCATGGGAATTACTCATGAAGTTCTTGGATCGAAATCTTCAATCATACATGTATCAGTGTCAACCATAAAATGTATGATGTCCTTGTACTTCTCTACAATAGTAGATGCAATTCTCTCTCTCATGCATTTCCTACTAAAAATATTTCAAATAATCTGAAACAATGCTTGTAAATTCATGACCCAACTCCATAATGCAATTGTTAATCTAAACGAATACTGGGGCATCATTGTTCCAAGTGATATTCCCTATTCTAGGCAACATGGTATAAAAATAGAAGAATAAACACATGATTACCTAGCCATATTTGAATTTATGCCTTTTATCTTTACTTATCTTCTCCAGGTTCACAATCAATTATTCTCTCATGACTTATGCTAAGTCATAGTCTTCATTCTCCTTCATTATCATATGTGATGTATGAATAACACCATCAGGTATGCTATTCAACCTACTAGAGTGACAAACTTTGTAATCGATAACCATAGAAAAATAATTCACCTCTTTATCACTTGTATCATTAAAATTCATTGCACATCCATCCCCATTTGACTTTGTCAGTCTGATTACTTTATCCTTTAGATTGGTGTGAAGAATAGGTACAGTGTCGGTTGAGCATAGACAACTAACAACATGAATGAACTCATTTATGAGTTTATGTAGTTTTTCCAGCCACATGAACTGATCATGGATTTTTCTCAAGACAAACCTAACCTGGTCTTCCTCAAATTCTTTGGGATAGTTGTCTTCATAATGAAAACCTCTTTCTACTATCCATTTGTGTTCTTGATTTATCAACATGTTATCATCATACAATCCATTATACATGTAAAAATATATAGGGTGCACTAGATTGTGCACTTGCTGGATTATTTCTCATAGACTTAAAATGATGTAACTTTAATACCGGTCATGGTATCTTCGTTATATCTACCAAATTTGGTGTAGCCATCTCAAATCTCCAATAATCTAGACAATTATTCGATAAATACCTTAAACATTTTGAAAACTAGGTATTGTGGTGTTGGAATTATATGATGTGCCCAATGACTGAGAGGGTGGGGGGAGTGGGAGGTGAATCAGGTACCAATAAAACTTAATCCTTTTAATCCACAATTAGATTAGCTTATTTGTTTGCATGCATATAACTTGAAAGTAAAGAATCATATACAACACACAACACAATATTTGGTTACCCATAAACCTTCCAAAAGAAAGTAAAACTGGGGTGGGGATGATACCCACAAGATTTAGTACTATAGTATAAATTTATCTTGTTAAAGCTTACAATGACCACTTCTAATGGTCTTCCCTGTTAGGAGCATAGAAAGGACTATTAGGTCCACCTTGTTAAAGGATTTTGTACAAGACAATAAGTAATGCAGCTCAGTTAAGATATTTAAAGAAAGGACTTTTAGGTCCACCTTGTTAAAGGATTTTACTGATCCACCTGTGAGAATGAACTAGTTGATGATCTTCTCTATGCAACTATGTTTGTTGAATAAGGTCCTTTGAAAATAACTAATCACCTAAATGTGATAGATACATCTCTGCTATCATGAACACTTCTACACTTAACTCAAACTGCCATTCACATAATCATATTCATCTTCTTCTTATATTCCTTCCTTATTTGATAAAAAAAATATGTTACATATATATCTTTATCCAACAAATAAATTTGTAAGTTAGCTTGCAGAAAACAAATTTATATTTAACAATATATGAAAAGTCGGTTTCAAATTATCACTCAGGTTCAAAAGACTACTCAGGTGATAAACTGTCACTCGGGCGATACTGAACACTCGGGTGATGTTGAACACTTGAGCGACACTATATACTCACCTAACACTAAATGAATAAGTGTTTTGACACTAATTGAAAACATGTCTTGCCATAAGCTCTACAATCTCCCTCTTTGGCATTAGTGACAAAAAAATTATCGTTAAACTCTGTATCTGATATGTCAAAACTCCCCATTATAGATTTCTCGGGTTTTGACACTTTCTCTATTGCTTGGTTCTAACTAACTCTATTTTTTTATTTTTCTAAATTTTTTATTGTAACATATGTTTTCTACATTATTCACTGTACATGTGATATTTAAAATGACATTTCCCTCTTATACAATGATATTTCCCCCTTGTTTTTGACAAGAATGCCAGAAAAATGTCATCTACAGGGTTATCTTGAAGTAGGATATAAAATCACTATGTACCATCAAAATTTGAGACAGAGTGTTGTCCCAATTATCATGTAGCACCTTCAAGATGTGCAATTCAACTTGTAGTTCTGCAGATAGCTCTATCATCAACTCGACAATTGAGAATTTGTTTTCATGGATGATAATTTTACCATGTGTTATACATTTTTTCATTACATCCATGTGTGGTAGAAGTTGGCTCTGAATGGTTGTAAGAGATTCTCTGATTATTGATTCTTCTCTCAACACTTTAGCTTGAAAATTAGTAAGATAATTTATTTTCATGAAGTGAGCAGAGCTGGTGCTCAGGTCAAGTGCTAACTTCCTTGCACTTTCCTTCATGTCTGCATCGATCTTTACTATCTTATTCTTTATTTCCATGGTAAAGTTAGAAGAGTCACTCAACTTTAAAAATAATGCTACCACATTTTTCACAGTAGTTTCTAGAGTGCTGATAATCTTTGTAAGTTGCACCTGGTCAATTCAAATCTTCTTTGCAATGCTCTCTAGAACCTTGTTCTCAAATTTTATCTCCGCCTTCTCATGTAACTTCTCCTGACCATTCATGTTTTTGTTAAACTTGTGGACAATGTCAAAAAGTTGGTCCATTATTGAGGCACTTTCATTGACTTCAATATGCAAAGCATCTATAAATATGCCTTTTACATCTTCAAGTGCTTTGTTCCTTTGTCTTTCCTTTTTGAGTTTCTGTTGTGAGGCTCTTTTCTTCCATAGTTCTCTCAAAATATCCATTTGTTCTACAGATAGGTTGGATAGATTCCAATTAGGAATCACAATCTCTTTATCCAGATCTATCTCATCAAGTATTATTACCTTTGATTTAGGACTCGGTGAAGGAACAATTTCCTTACCTTTATCTACCTTATCCTTTGTTTCACTATTCAATCCAATTAGGTCATGGACCTTTATAGTACCAATTTTTGGATCAAAATTTACTGATGAATCAAAAGTAGAAATGTCTACCTTGCCTTTGTACGACTTGGGTGTGCATGTCTCAGTAGTAAGAGGAGCCTATTTATCGAGCTTTATCTTTTCTGATGTAGATTCTGCAACCTTGTGTTTTCTCAGAGTCACTATACTGTGTATGGGAGATTGGGGTAGTGATGCCATTACCTCAACTACAATCTACTCTGCATTGGACTCTTCAATAGTCTATACCTCAGGTAGAGTGTCATCATTTCCTTATGCTGGAGGGTCTGTACTCAGTACTTCTTCCTTCACATTGCTTTATGCTATCTCAAATATTGATTTCTACACTAATGTGGCACGCTGAGCTACTTATTCTATATTCTTGTTCAATATTTGAAATGCCCTGAATTTGGGCCTGTGATTATTCTCATATTTTCTCAAGGCCTCTTTCACTTCTTTGCCTTTCATTTCAAGAATGACTTGCTTCAATGTCTCTTCCATTATATCTCTTTCAATTTGTTCTGCATTCTTCTAGGGAATAGAGTCTACCTTAAATAAGTATTCAGTCATATAATTCTTCAACATAGAAGGGTCATATTTCCACTTTGCCATCTTCTCCACCACTGCTTGTTGAATTTTCTTCTTTTCTTCTTCTATCCT
Organism: Thuja plicata; assembly: GCA_018584345.1. NCBI lineage: Eukaryota > Viridiplantae > Streptophyta > Pinopsida > Cupressales > Cupressaceae > Thuja > Thuja plicata. The sequence continues at coordinate 489,888 of MU221474.1, forward strand.
AGAAGAATACTTCAGTAATTTCAAAGAACTCATGGCTCTTGCTTCTTTAAGGTCTTTGATCTTTTGATCAAGTGTGGGTGTGGGTTTAGTGAAGACCACAATATCTTCTTACTCATCATCCTCTTCATCACTTAGTATAAGCTTTCTCCTTGATCTTCTAAGGGTGACAATATGAGTAGTACCTTTTTCCTTTTTCTGTCTAAGGGGTTGTCTTCCTCTTCTTCTATGGATGATTAACATCAGTTTCTTCCTTGTCAGATTCAATTTCCTCTATCTCCTCTGTTTTAACTATTCTCTCTTTTCTCTGAGATATTGTAGGAGAGATAGAGGTCTATCCATACTTCTTCTTGAATGTATCAAGTCTCTTTCTTCCTCTCTTTTATATCTTAGGAATCTCAATTTCCAAAGATATCCAACTCTTTTCTTCCTCATAGGTTCCAATGTAAGGTTCCTTTGGATTGACAGGTTCATTCACAAGAGCCTCTATGGTATCTTTAGTGTCCTCATTATTAACTTCATATGGAAATGGTTGTACCCATGCAACCCTAGGCATTACTACTTGTATATACACTTTATCACAATCAACTAGAAAACAAATTTCTTCTTTTTACTTCACAACTAGTTTTTTGGGAATTATATATCTACTCTGCATCTTCTATTTGAAACTTTCAAAGTATCCATCCATAATGATATCAAAATTATCTCCCATCTCAGCTATGAAATCATTAATTTTATGGATGATTGGTCTATCCTTTTTCCATGCTACTGTTCTGTTGGAGGGAAAGAACTTCTTAACATTAAATAGTATGAAGATTAGAAGAGAACCAAACCTACATTAATTGGTTTTTGATACTTGAATTCTCTCCATGTTCTTTCTTAATTGAGTGAGTTGCAAATACCAGATTCTTCTTGACTACTTTGTAAGCAAGGTCAACATCTTTGCATGCAACACTGTTGGGTCTTATTTAACTGTATATCTTGTGTGCTATCACATGAATGCCAAATTTCATCTCCATATCTATTACTCCATTGAGTCTCATGCCTCTTCCGTCCCACTCGACAAGAGTTAACTCTGCTAGTTCATCCATGTTTAGGGTTTTGGTAGCTTTTGGTTTGTCTAGCATAGGGAACTCAGTAACACGGTGAACTATCTACTTAGTGATCTTCACAAGATGATACAACCATAGTTGCATGTCATGAACATGACTAAGAACACATCTCATCCATTTTGTTTGGAAGTCCCTCGACATATGCATGATATATGTCAAACCCTTGGTTTTGAGGATGCTCAAGCTTTAGTTTCCTGTTGGTACATAAATTCTCATATATTTGATTCATCTCACTGGTAGCAAGCTCCTGTATGTTGTAGTGATAGAAGATGTGAATGTTATTGAACAGTAACACTCTCAGAGGGATTAGGGAATGAGCTCCCATCAGGGTCTATTTCCTCTATAACTGATAGATGAAGCTTGAACATGGGAGGATCACAAATTGTATTCCTTACTTGCATCTCTGAACCTTTCTTGACCTTGCTATTGGAAGTATATGCCATATTGCGTGAATGAAATAATCAAACTCCACTTTCAATCATGATTTCACACTAAATTGCTAAAGGCTTTGAATTGACTTGTAAAATGAAAGCTTTGTAAATAATACTCCTTAAAATCCTTCATATATAAGAGATTTTCAACCGTTAGAGTATTTCATTAAATTCTCCATACATAGTAGCTGGCATCACTCGGGTGTTTCTCCAAGATTCACTGGGAAGATCGGGTGAAACTAACTTTCTAGTTATCAATACTGCCCGACTCAGCTCGGGTGAGCTAGAGTGACTCGTGTGTAACTAAAATTCTGACTTGGGTTGAACTACAATATGTCCTCATGTATCAATATGTGGATATGGACTGTATTTCTTACCTGGAACTAATGTAGGATGGCTTGTTATTGCACAGTTCTAGTCATCTCCTTACTTTCCTATTCTGTAATGATGGATCCACCCATCTCACTATTTAGGGTGTCATTAGATCCTTAATTTCTTTGATATGAATTATCTGAGGATTTCCTTACTCATTGCTTTCTCATCTGAACTCTAATTTTTGAGGCTTTGGTTTTACCATTCTCAAAAATAGTATCAACCTTTTCTTTGTTCATACAATTCTTGCTCAAATAACCGAGTTGTTTACACACATAACATCTCTTAGTAGGATCTCTTTTTTTGAAGTGAGTCTTCACACAATTTGCACCAATGTGTCCATATTCACCATAGTGACAACATCTATACCAAGTGTTTTAATCCCAACCTAAAATTGCCTTGGCTAATTGTTTTGCAGGATTCCAATTCTTAGTTCTGCACTCCGGAGATTTATGACCTTGTTTGTTGCATTTGTAGCATTTTCCTTCAAACTTAGGTTTCTCTTTGCATTCAATTGCTCTATGTCCATTTTTTTTGTAGCTGTAGAATTTATCATTAAATTTTGAGTTTCCATTTCTCCAACATTTATTTAATGTATGCCCTGTCTTACCACAGTGATTGCATTTAGGTTTGTTCTTCCCTTGAGCTCCTTGTTGTGAGGATTCACCATGTTTAGTGTATCCTAATCTAGTTTTTCCATGATGTCTGAGTTCTATTGCCTGATCCATGCTAGTTTGTTAATTCACCATGCTTTCATTTGTTTTCTTTTTAGTATTGAGATCATTCTGCAATATTTCATTTTCTATCCTTAGATTGACAACTTCTTGTGTTGCATTATTGAGTTGACTTACCAAATCAGCTTGCTGAAGTGATAAGTGTTGGATTTCATTTACTTTTTCTTCTAATCTTGTACCCAACAATATTTTATCTTCTTTTTCTATATTTCTGTCATCTTTTGCTTTGTTCTTTAGTTCCATGAATTCACACATTCTGATTGAGTGAACTTTCTATTCTCTTTTCAACTTTCTAACTTCTTCATGTAAATTCATATTCTTTGCAAACAAGTCTTCAATGGTTGCATCAGCTTCTTCTGAGATTTTGTCTTTGCAAAATTCTTCAATTCTTTATTCTATATAGTTCTTATCATTCATCTGCACTACTAATTCTTTTCTTCTCTTTAGGAAAAGAGAAAGATACCCCTTAAGTTTTATGATCTGATCCATGGCTGCTTTAAGATCTATCTTTTCATTCTCAATGACTTTCTCAAGTCTGTATGTTTCCATATCCTTTGATATTTTCTCAAGCTGCTAAAATTCTAATAAGAGAACCACTTCTCTACTGCCAATTGTTGAAATTATATGATGTGCCCAATGACTGAGGTGGNGGGGGGGGGTGAATCAGGAACCAATAAAACTTAGTCTTTTTAATCCACAATTAGATTAGCTTATTTGTTTGCATGCATATAACTTGAAAGTAAAGAATCAGATACAACATATAACAAAATATTTGGTTACCCAGAAACCTTCCAAAAGAAAGTAAAACTGGGGTGGGGATGATACCCACAAGATTTAGTACTGCAGTATAAATTTATCCCGTTAATGCTTACAATGACCACTTCTAATGGTCTTCCCTATTAGGAGGATAACAAGGACTGCTAGGCACACCTTGTTAAAGGATTTTGTACAATATAATAATTAATGCAACTCAGTTAAGAGATTTAAAAAAAGGACTATTAGGTCCACCTTGTTAGAGGATTTTTATGATCCATCTGTGAGAATGAACCAGTTGATGATCTGCTCTGTGTAACTGTGATTTCTGAATATGATCCTTTGAAAATAACTGATCACCTGAATGTGATAGATAAGTCTCTACTATCCTGAATACTTCTACACTTAACTCAAACTGCCATTCACATAATCATATTCATCTTTTTATTATATTCCTTTCTTATTTGATATAACAAACTATCTTACATATATATCTTTATCCAAAAAATAACTTTGTAAGTTAGCTTGCAATAAACAAATTTATATTTAACAATATATGCA
>MU221474.1:494631-524607 GCA_018584345.1 Thuja plicata
TTTGGAGTTTCAGAGATGTCCACCACCCCGAAATCCCAAAACCATGAAACCCCAAAATCCCAAAAATCATAAAAAAGTCATTTTTGACTTAGCCATTTTTTCAGTCATGAGATTTTTGAAGTTTTAGATATGTCCACAACCCCAAAATCTTGAAACCCTAAAATCCCAAAAAATTGAAACCTTGAAATCCTAAATAAAGTCATTTGCACTTAGCCATTTTGTGGAGTTTGGAGGTTTAGAGGTTTGGAGTTTGTAGGTTCATAGGTTCACAGGTTCAGAGTTTGGAGGTTCGGAGGTTCAAAAGTTCATAGGTTTGGAGTTCGGACGTTTGGAGTTTGAAGGTTCAAAAGTTTAGAGGTTTAGAGGTTCAGAGTTCAGAGGTTCAGAGGTTTGAAAGTTTGGAGGTTTGAAAGTTTGAAGGTTCAGAGGTTTGGAGTTTGGAGGTTTGATATTTTGGAGGTTCAAAGGTTCAAAAGTTTAGAGGTTCAGAGGTCTACAACCCCAAAAATCCAGGGTCAACAAATTTATAAACTTAGTCAAATTTTACAAAAAAGGGACATTTTGACACTTAGCCAGTTTTCAAAGACTATTTTTTTGGCCTTTTGGCTCTCAAAAGTACAAAATTTTAGGGGTCCAAACTTTTGGTTCCATACATAGTCAAATTTGCACTTGGAAAATTTTGGGGAAAAGGTTGGGTTCCAAATTTTGGGCCTTTCCAACGTGAACATTTTTTGCATGAAAATGGAACTTTAGATCAAATGGATGCACAAATGGAGTTTATTTTGTAATGATTAAGGGTCTTCTATTAATTCCCACCACAAAGAGAACCCTAGCTGAAGATTCCAAGGGAGAACCTAGAGATCAAGAAGATGACTCTAGTTACAAACAAGAGGAATCCAACTCATCCTCTCTTTCTTCTTTCTTAACAAGTTTGACCATATTTTCATGGGAAAACTGATTCTAAGAGGATCAAGGATCCGTGAAAGTAGTTTAGTATAAGTTTAAGAGTAGTTTTTTTAGCAAGCTTTATTTTTAGATTTGTTTTCTTTGTTTTTGAGGTCTTTGAAACCCTAGTTTTGGGTTAAAAACCATGAAACCCAAAAATCCCAAAAATCATTAAAAAGTCATATTGGACTTAGCCATTTTTTCAGTCATGAGATTTTCAAAATTTTAGATATGTCCACAGCCCCAAAATCCTGAAACCCCAAGATCCTGAAATCCCAAAAAATTGAAACCTTAAAATGCTAAATAATGTCATTTGGACATAGCCATTTTGTGGAGTTTGGAGGTTCAGAGGTTTGGAGTTCGCAGGTTCAGAGGTTCAGAGGTTCAGAGTTTGGAGGTTTGGAAGTTCAAAAGTTCATAAGTTCAGAGTTCGGAGGTTTGGAGTTCGAAGGTTCAAAAGTTCAGAGGTTTGAAGGTTCAGAGTTTAGAGGTTCAAAAGTTTGGAGGTTTAGAGGTTCGAAGCTTGAAGGTTTGATAGTTTGGAGGTTTGAAAGTTTGAAGGTTCAAAGGTTTGGAGTTTGGAGGTTTGAAGGTTTGAAAGTTTAGAGGCTCGGAGGTCTACAACCGAAAAAAATCCAGGGTCAACAAATTTATAATTGTAGTCAAATTTTAAAAAAAAGGGAGATTTTGACACTTATCTAGTTTTCAAAGGCTATTTTTTTGGCCTTTTGGCTGCTGAAAGTATGAAATTTCAGGGGTCCAAACTTTTGGTTCCATACTTAGTCAAATTTGCACTTGGCAAATTTTGGGGCAAAGGTTGGGTTCCAAATTCTGGGCCTTTCCAACATGAACATTTTTTTGCATGAAAATGGAACTTTAGATCAAATGGATGCACAAATGGAGTTTATTTTGAAATTATTAAGGGTCTTCTATCAGTTCCCACCACAAAGAGAACCCCATATGAAGATTCCAAGGGAGAACCCAGAGATCAAGAAGAAGACTGTATTTACAAACAAGAGAAATCCAACTCATCCTCTCTTTCTTCTTTCTTAACAAGTTTGACCATAGTTTCATGGGAAAACTGATTGTAAGAGGATCAAGGATCCATGAAAGTAGTTTAGTATAAGTTTAAGAGTAGTTTTTTTAGCAAGCTTTATTTTTAGATTTTTTTTCTTTGTTTTTGAGGTCTCTAAAACCCTAGTTTCAGGTTAAGAGTTTGTAGATCACAAATCTATATATTGTAAGAAAAAAAATGTATTCTAGTTGGATTCTTGATGCAATAAATATGTACAATTGGTACTTCATTCATGGTGTGATATTTTCTTCTATCTATGTGAAATTGATGAATGTGTATTTTCTTATTCATTCTTTTCAAAGAGCCAACTATTTTATTGTTTCTCAAATTTGCAATTCTTCAACTGGTGTTTGGTGTTATTTATCTACTTTTCTGTAACAAATGTATGTGAAAGATAATATTTTGGGCTCAACAATAAATACATCTTGTGTGTGTTCACATCTTGGTGACTTCACGATTTGATATATTTTGAAAATCTTGCATGCATAAATTCTTTTCTCTGTAAACAATTGCATCCGTTGGGTATATAATTGTGATATTGTCTGATTTATATATAGTGGGTTTGTTCCAAATCTCTCATCATTGCATTCGCAAGGAAGGACCAAAAATAGTTTATGTCCATTATGATTTTATTTTTAGCAGTTTTCTTTATTCTTGTTACCCTGCTCCTTTTAATTTCTTTCATAAATTTGAAAGAAATCGTAATCGTCTTTAGTTTTAAACATAAATTCACATCATTGGTAAATTACATTCATTGATAAATTGGAAAATATCAAAAAAAGGTAATAAAGTTGTTTTGTAGTTTGATGTCTGGATAGTACTAGCAAAGGCCTCCTCGTGAACATTTGCATTTATCTTCAACTGAGTTACCAAGTAGGTTGTACCATGACCTCGGATAATCTTGGGAATAACTTTGTTATTATTTCAAGAGAGGAAATCGAATCTCAAGATCCTAGCAATTGACCTATGTAAGAAAAAATCTCAACAAAAGTGGCACTAGAAGGAGGGCCTAATTAAGAATGAGTCTAAAAACAACTTAGAAATCAGAGTGTTGGTGGTATGCAAACCGTGCATCATCACGCCAAGAAAAGTGGTGCTAGAAGGAGGGAAAATAAAAATATTTCATGGTTACATGCACATTTGAACGGGTTGGATCTTTAGAAGATCTGACTTCAATGGGTAGTCATTTGTGTATACCAGGAGGTTTCCATGATATTACCTTACATGCACACAATATTATTCCCTTGTTCTTCCCCAATAATGAACAAAATTCTACAAACTATGTGAGGATTTGCAGTGATCTAATGCTTTTTCTTAAAATTGCACATGAAGATGTTGTTTGCAATCTATTTGTAAAGACATTTCAAGTTGTAGAAATTCAATGGTATGTGAGACTTTAAACCAATTCTATTTTCTCATGGGTTGAATTAAAGGATCTATTCTTAATTCAATTTGATCTCAATGTGAGTGTGCAAGAATCTTTATTGTTTTTTGCTTCGATGAGAAGGACACCTCAAGAGTATATTGCCCAATTTAATCATCGATTCCTTCTCATGTATCAAAGGGTTCAAGATTCAAAAAGGATGGTGCATGATTTTATGTTAAAAGAACATTATTTATGGTGTTTGGATATATCATTTGCAAGTATGATTACATATTTTGGTGAAATTACTACCCTACATGATGCATTCAACAAGGCACTTTTCTTGGAACAATGTGGATGGGATGTTACAAATGGTACAAGTGGTCTAGACAGAATTTTTAATATTCAATTGATTGAATGTTTCCAACCATTGCAATACTATGTCAATTCAGTCAACATACCATATCAGCTACAATCATCCTGTTTAATTGATTACAACTTGCCTAATATCCAAACAATGCAATCAACCAATAGCAAGAATTGAATCAATCATTTTCATGATCAGATTTGGAGTCAGAATTTGCATGCTACAACCTTGGATGCAAGAATTTCATCTCCTGATGATGGTCCTTTAACTATATTGTCATATTCTTGTCATACTCCAACACTTAATGCATGAATCCATGATGATTCTTTAAATGGAGAGCTTGTTGGCCAGCCACATGAGCATGATAAAAGGTGCAATAATGAAGATGAAATGGGTCTAAAAGTTTACAAAAATAAAAAACTCAAGTTACTATTATACACTAAATTTTACACCTTGTTAAGCGCTTGAGCCTAATATTCTAGTATAATATGCGAATCACTTATAGGTTGTGGGACCTCTGCTAAATGAAGTGAAGCCTCCAGATTCTAGGTCGGTTCCTCTTGGATAATCAGCTTATTTTATTCTTTGACATGAAAAGTAAACTTGGGAGGAAAACGGATAGAAGGAGAATTGAAAGGGAAATAACTAGAAATAAAATTATCCTACTAGGTGATACACCGAAGGTAACATGAATCATAACACAATGACCAAAACTAGCATGAAATCCTGAATCTAGCAGAACATAACTTCTTGAATAGGCTTGCATAAGTATTTCAAAGAGAGGTCTAAAATGAAAAGAGGCTATTCAAGGAAAGAGAATATTTCACAAACAATAGCATATTAAACAGAATAGACACAGACCATGACATGCAAACAGACATTCACTCTAGAAAATAGGCACAGAAATGAGACAAAATGATAGGGGATTGAACAATATACATAAGATCATCAAAATCAAATCATTCACAATAGTGTACAAAGGTGTAGGAAGAAATAGGGCTTAATAAATCCAAGATTTCTCTAATACCAGCCACTATATTATAATCTAGATAAGAGAAATATAGACAAGAAGACCTAGGGATAGAGAAAATATCACAAAAAGCCTTTGCATAATCTGAACTCCAATGAAAAATTAAAAGCAGATGAAAACCTAAGGGCAGAGAGAATGCCACAGAAAATAATGCATAAGCTGAAAAAATCTCTAGCTAAAAAATCCTCTAAAACTACTCATATACAACCTCCCCTAGCACATAGGCTTGGGAGTCAATCCATCTGATCAGTTAGGGTGCAATTATGGTTACAATAGATTCTCAATAAATAATGAAGAAACCATAAACCAGTCAAGTATGCTTATCAATGTGCTTAGAAATATCTTAGAAGATCATATACATTCATGAATACATCTCCCATCACTGTAAATTTGAGCAGATAGATCAAATTGATCCATCTACCCAGTATGCAGGTTGAAAACGTCTCCACCACCATGAAAATGTTGAGAACAAAATTTAAATATTTGAATTGAACGACTTAGATTTGAAATTTCACTATATTTAAAATATGACCGTTAATCCACCATAAACTACCCATGAGCACAGGATCGGATCTACCATGGGACACGTAGGTGCGATACCTTAAAGATTAACTATTTGTATCTTGGAGATAAAGGAACTAATGTAGGATGGCTTGTTATTGCATAGTTCCAGTCAACTCGTTACTTTCCTATTCTGTAATGATGGATCCACCCATCTCACTATTTAGGGTGTCATTAGATCCTTCATTTCTTTGATATGAATTATCTGAGGATTTCATTACTCATTTCTTGCTCATCTGAGCTCTAATTTCTGAGGCTTTGGTTTTACCATTCTCAAAAATAGTATCAACCTTTTCTTTGTTCATACGGTTCTTGCTCAGATGACTGAGTTGTTTACACACATAACATCTCTTAGTAGGATCTCTTTTACTAAGGTGAGTCTTCACACAATTTTCCCCAATGTGTACATATTCACCATAGTGACAACATCTATACCAAGTGTTTTAATCCCAACAAAAAATTTCCTTGGCTAATTGTTTAGCAGGATTCCAATTCTTAGTTCTGCACTCGGGAGATTTATAACCTTGTTTTTTGCATTTGTAGGATTTTTCTTCAAAATTAGGTTTCTCTTTGTATTCAATTGCTCTATGTCCATTTTTTTTTCAGCTCTAGCATTTACCATTAAATTTTGACTTTCCATTGCTCCAACATTTATTTAATGTATGCCCTGTCTTACCACAGTGATTGCATTTAGGTTTGTTGTTCCTTTGAGCTCCTTGTTGTGAGGATTCACCTTGTTTAGTGTATCCTAATCTAGTTTTTCCATGATGTCTGAGTTAAATTTCTTGATCCATGCTAGTTTGTGAATTCACCATACTTTTATTTGTTTGCTTTTCATCATTGAGATCATTCTGCAATCTTTCATTTTCTGTCCTTAGATTGACAACTTCTTATGTTGCATTATTGAGTTGACTTACCAAATCAGCTTGCTAAAGTGATAAATGTTGGATTTCATTTACTTTTTATTCTAATCTTGTACCCAACAATATTTCATCTTCTTGTTCTATATTTATGTCATCTTCTGCTTTGTTCTTTAGTTCCATGAATTCACACATTCTGATTGAGTGAACTTCCTATTCTCTTTTCAACTTTATGAATTCTTCATGTAAATTCATATTCTTTGCAAACAAGTCTTCAATGGTTGCATCAACTTCTTCCGAGCTTTTTTCTTTACAAAATTCTTCAATTATTTCTTCTATATAGTTCTTGTCATTCATCTACACTACTAATTCTTTTCTTCTCTTTAGGAAAAGAGAAAGATACCCCTTAAGTTTTATGATCTGATTCATGGCCACTTTAAGATCTATCTTTTCATTCTCAATGACTTTCTCTAGTCTCTATGTTTCCATATCCTCTGATATTTTCTGAAGATGCTAAAATTCTAATAAGAGAACCACTTCTCTGCTACCAATTGTTGAAATTACATAATGTGCCCAATGACTGAGGGGGGGGGGGGGGGNGGCAGGGGTGAATCAGGAACCAGTAAAACTTAATCTTTTTAATCCACAATTAGATTAGCTTATTTGTTTTCATGCATATAACTTGAAAGTAAAGAATTAGATACACCATATAACAAAATATTTGGTTACCCAAAAACCTTCCAAAAGCAAGTAAAACTAGGGTGGGGATGATACCCACAAGATTTAGTACTGCAGTATAAATTTATCCTGTTTATGCTTACAATGACCACTTCTAATGGTCTTCCCTATTAGGAGGATAACAAGGACTGCTAGGTACACCTTGTTAAAGGATTTTGTACAATATAATAATTAATGCAACTCAGTTAAGAGATTTAAAAAAAGGACTATTAGGTCCACCTTATTAAAGGATTTTTCTGATCCACCTGTGAGAATGAACCAATTGATGATCTGCTCTGTGCAACTGTGATTGTTGAATAAGATCCTTTGAAAATAATTGATCACCTGAATGTGATAGAAAAGTCTCTACTATCCTAAACACTTCTACACTTAGCTCAAACTGCCATTCGCATAATCACATTCATCTTTTTATTATATTCCTTTCTTATTTGATATAACAAACTATCTTACATATATATCTTTATCCAAAAAATAACTTTGTAAGTTAGCTTGCAATAAACAAATTTATATTTAACAATATATGCAAATTCGGCTTCAAACTGTCACTCAGGTCCAAAAGACTACTCGGGTGATAAATTCTCACTCGGGCAATACTGAACACTCAGGTGATGCTGAACACTCGGGTGACACTGTATACTCAGGTAACACTAAATGACAAAGTGTTTTGACACTAATTGACAATATGTCTTGCCATAAGGTCTACATGTGGGTCCACAATGCACGCCCCATTTTGGCCACTTGGCCTAATGGGGACCCCCTTTTTTGTATATAATGTTTTGTAGTTTAGTTAGTTTATCTGGTCTGAATTTGTAATTTGGATCATCTTAAGAGTGGTGGCTTAGAGTAGTTTATTTTTTTCAATAAAATGCTGCTAAAAAATGCATTTACAAATATGATACAAAGATGTCAAATCCTCAACCAAAGAAAAGAATACTTGAAAAGACAATAGGTCTGCCATTGAAATACCATTTCAAAGGATACCACACCCCCACTAAGGTGGGAAATTTAAACGGTAAGATCACCGAAATAGACATAGGTCATTACTCTATTCCACATGGAAAACCTTTCAAATACCTCAAAGGAATGATTGCTGCATGTGAACACAGAAAAATATTTGCAACAAATGTTCTAATTCAAAGAAAATATGAAGAATATCATGAATGGCATTAGAGAAGTTCATAAGTTTGAAGCATGCCTTTCCAGGTTTAGGTAGAGGAAACAAGGGAAGCTGAATTTATGAAGTTTCTCATTTCTGATCAAGTCCAAGAAGTTTCAATGATATTTTTCAAAGGTCACCTCAGGATCCTGCAAAAAAATTCAATATGGACTTAGCCATTTTTCAGTCATAAGATTTTTGGAGTTTCATAGATGTCCACAACCCCAAAACCCCGAAACCCCCAAAATCCTTAAAAAGTCATTTTGGACTTAGTCATTTTTCAATCATGAGATTTTTGGAGTTTCAGAGATGTCCACCACCACAAAATCCCAAAACCATGAAACCCCAAAATCCCAAAAATCATAAAAATGTCATTTTGGACTTTGCCAATTTTTCAGTCATGAGATTTTTGAATTTTTAGATATGTTCACAACACCATATCCTGAAACCCCAAAATATTGAAATCTCAAAAAGTCAAAACCCCAAAATCATAAATAAAGTCATTTGGACTTAGCCATTTTGTGGAGTTTGGAGGTTTAGAGGTTTGGAGTTCGCAGGTTTAGAGGTTCAGAGGTTTAAAATTTTAGAGGCTCAAAAGTTCTTAGGTTTGGAGTTCAGAGGTTTGGAGTTTGAAGTTTCAAAATTTTAGAGGTTCAGAGGTTCAAAGGTTTAGAGGTTTGAAAGTTTGGAGGTTTAAAAGTTTCAAGGTTCAGAGGTTTGGAGTTTGAAGGTTTGATATTTTGGAGGTTTGAAGGTTCAAAAGTTTAGAGGTTTGGAGGTCTATAACCCCAAAAATCTAAGGTCAAAAAATTTATAAAGTTAGTCAAATTTTACAAAAAAGGGAGATTTTGAAACTTAGCCAGTTTTCAAAGGCTATTTTATTGGCCTTTTGGTTGCCAAAAGTACAAAATTTCAGTGGTCCAAACTTTTGGTTCCATACTTAGTCAAATTCACACTTGGAAAATTTTGGGGCAAAGGTTGGTTTCCAATTCTGGGCCTTTCCAATGTGAACTTTTTTTTGCATGAAAATGGAACTTTAGATCAAATAGATGCACAAATGGAGTTTATTTTGTAATGATATAGGGTCTTCTATTAGTTCCCACCACAAAGAGGATCAAGGATCCATGAAAGTAGTTTAGTATAAGTTTAAGAGTAGTTTTTTTAGCAAGATTTATTTTTAGATTTGTTTTCTTTGTTTTTGAGGTCTCTGAAACCCTAGTTTCAGGTTAAAAACCATGAAACCCCAAAATCCCCAAAATCATAAAAAAGTCATTTTGGACTTAGCCATTTTTTCAGTCATGAGAATTTTGAAGTTTTAGATATGTCCACAACCCCAAAATCCTGAAACCCCAAAATCCTGAAATCCCAAAAAATCAAAACCCCAAAATCCTAAATAAAGTCATTTGGACATAGCCATTTTGTGGAGTTTGGAGGTTCAAAGGTTTGGAGTTCGCAGGTTTAGAGGTTTAAAGGTTCAAAGTTTGGAGGTTTGGAGGTTCAAAAGTTCATAGGTTGGGAGTTTGGAGCTTTGGAGTTTGAAGGTTCAAAAGTTCAGAGGTTTGGAGGTTCAGAGTTCAGAGGTTTGAAAGTTTGGAGGTTCAAAGGTGCGAAGTTCAGAGGTTTGAAAGTTTGGAGGTTTGAAAGTTTGAAGGTTCAAAGGTTTGGAGTTTGGAGGTTTGATATTTTGGAGGTTTGAAGGTTTGAAAGTTCAGAGGCTCAAAGGTCTACAACCCCAAAAATCCAGGGTCAACAAATTTATAAACTTAGTCAAAGTTTACAAAAAGGGAGATTTTGACACTTAGCCAGTTTTCAAAGGATATTTTCTTGGCCTTTTGGCTGCTAAAAGTATGAAATTTCAGAGGTCCAAACTTTTGGTTCCATACTTAGTCAAATTCACACTTGGAAAATTTTGGGGCAAAGGTTAGGTTCCAAATTCTGGGCCTTTCCAACGTGAACATTTTTTTGCATGAAAATGGAACTTTAGATTAAATGGATGCACAAATGGAGTTTATTTTGTAATTATTAAGGGTCTTCTATCAGTTCCCACCACAAAGAGAACCCTAGATGAAGATTCCAAGAAAGAACCCTGAGATCAAGAAGATGACTCTAGTTACAAACAAGAGAAATCTAGCTCATCCTCTCTTTCTTCTTTCTTAACAAGTTTGACCATATTTTCATGGGAAAAATGATTGTAAGAGGATCAAGGATCCATGAAAGTATTTTAGTATAAGTTTAAGAGTAGTTTTTTTAGCAAGCTTTATTTTTATATTTGTTTTCTTTGTTTTTGAGGTCTCTGAAACCCTAGTTTCAGGTTAAGAGTTTATAGATCACAAATCTATATATTGTAAGAAAAAAAATGTATTATGGTTGGATTCTTGATGCAATAATGATGTACTATTGGTGCTTCATTCATGGTGTGATATTTTCTTCTATCTATGCAAAATTGATGAATGTGTATTTTCTTATTCATTATTTTCAAAAATCCAACTATTTTATTGTTTCTCGAATCTGTGATTCTTCTATTGGTGCTCGGTGTAATTTATCTAATTTTGTATAAAAAATGTATGAGAAAGATAATATTTTGGGCTCAGCGATAAATCCCTCTTGTGTGTGTTCACATCTTGGTGACTTCACAATTTGATATATTTTGAAAATCTTGCATGCGTAAATTTTTTCTCTGCAAACAATTGCATCCGTTGGGTATATAATTGTGACATGGTCTGATTTATATATAGTGGGTTTGTTCCAAATCCCTCATCATTGTATTCACAAGAAAGGATCAACAATAGTTTATGTCCATTATGATTTCATTTTTAGCAGTTTACTTTATTCTTTTTACCCTACTCCTTTTAATTTCTTTCATAAATCTGAAAGAAATCGTAATCGTCTTTAGTTTTAAACATAAATTCACATCATTAGTAAATTACATTCATTGATAAATTGGAAAATACCAAAAAAAAGTAATAAATTTGTTTTGTAGTTTGATGTCTGGATAGTACTAGTAGAGGCCTCCTCATGAACATTTACATTTATCTTCAACTGAGTTACCAAGTAGGTTGTACCATGACCTCAGATAACCTTGGGAATAACTTTGTTATTATTTCAAGAGAGGAAATCGAATCTCAAGATCCTAGCAATTGACCTATGTAATAAAAAATCTCAACAAAACTAGAACTAGAAGGAGGGACTAATTAAGACTGAGTCTAAAAACAAATTAGAAATCAGAGTGTTGGTGGTATGCAAACCGTCCATCATCACACCAAGAAAAGTGGTTCTAGAAGGAGGGCAAATAAAAATATTTCATGGTTACATGCACATTTGAATGGGTTGTATCTTTAGAAGATCTGACTTCAATGGGTAGTCCTTTGTTTCATATCTAGACAGAAGTTTTAATATTCAATTGATTGAATGTTTCGAACCACTGCAATACTATGTCAATACAGTCAACATACCATATCAGCTACAATCACCCTGTTCAAGTGATAACAACTTGCCTGATATCCAAAAAATGCAATCAAGCAATAGCAAGAATTGAATCAATCATTTTCATGATCAAAGTTGGAGTCAAAATTCACATGCTACAACCTTGGATGCAAGCATTTCATCTCCCGATGATGGTCCTTTCACTATATTGTCATATTCTTGTCATACTCCAACACTTAATGCATCAATCCATGATGATTCTTTAAATGGAGATCTTGTTGGCCAGCCACATGAGCATGATAAAAGGTGCAATAATGAAGATGAAATGGGTCTAAAAGTTTACAAAAATAAAAAACTCAAGTTACTGTTATACACTAAATTTTACACCTTGCTAAGCACTTGATTTTAATATTCCAGTATAACATGGGAATCACTTATAGGTTGTGGGACCTCTGCTAAATGAAGTGAAGCCTCCAGATTCTAGGTCGGTTCATCTTGGATAATCACCTTATTTTCTTCTCTGACATGAAAAGTAAACTTGGGAGGAAAAGGGATTGAAGGAGAATTGAAAGGGAAATAATTGAAAAAAAAATTATCCTACTCGGTGATACACCAAAGGTAACATGAATCATAACACAATGACCAAAACTAGCATGAAATCCTAAATCTAGAAGAACATAACTTCTTGAATAGGCTTGCATAAGTATTTCAAAGAGAGGTCTAAAATGAAAAGAGGCTATTTAGGGAAAGAGAAGATTTTAGAAACAATAGCATATTAAATAGAATAGACACAAACCATGACATGCAAACAGACATTCACTCCAGAAAATAGGCATAGAAATGAGAAAAAATGATAGGGGATTGAACAATATCCATAAGATCATCTAAATCAAATCATTCACAATAGTGTACAAAGGTGCAAGAAGAAAGAGGGCTCAAGAAATCCAAGATTTCTCTAATACTAGCCACTATATTATTATCCAGATAAGTGAAATATAGACAAGAAGGCCTAGGGATAGAGAAAATATCACAAAAAGCCTTTGCATAATCTGAATTCCAATGAAAAATCACAAGCAGATGAAAACTTGAGGGCAAAGAGAATGCCACAAAAAATATTGCATAAGCTAAAAAAACCTATAGCTAAAAAATCCTCTAAAACTACTTTTATACAACCTCCCCTAGCACATAGGCTTGGGAGTCAATCCATCTAATCAATTAGGGTGCAATTATGGTTACAATAGATTCTCAATAAACAATGCAGAAACCCTAAACTAGTCAAGTATGCTTATCAATGTGCTTAGAAATATCTCAGAAGATCATATACATTCATGAATACATCTCCCATCACCGTAAATTTGAGCAGATAGATCAAATTGATCCATTTACCCAGTATGCAAGTTGAAAACATCTCCACCACCATGAAAATGTTGAGAACAACATTTAAATATTTGAATTGAACGACTTAGATTTGAAATTTCACTATATTTAAAATATGACCGTCAATCCACCTTAAACTACCCATGAGCACAAGATCAGATCTACCACATGACACGTAGGTGTAATACATTAAAGATTAACTATCTGTACCTTGGAGATAAAGGAATAACATAAACCATTGGTTCTTTATTACTTCCTATGTCTTTACTGCTCTTTTCAACCTGGGACCCATGAAATCATCTGTGCCACATGTCATCATGGTTTGAGGGCTTAATAATTAGATCTCGATCACATAGGCTTTAAGCCTTTAAGCTGATTGTCTGATCAAACTAAACTTGATAAGTCTTTACCTTACCGTAGATGGGCCCAAGCTCTAACAACTTTATATGCATCGATAAGGCATAATGCCTTGATCCTTAGATTTTGATCAACTTGGCATTAAGGCTTTACGCCCGTCATAGGATGAAAGTTAGCCTACTCAAATGTTAACTCTTTATCTGGATCAATAACCGTAGGACCCACTTGGTCAGAAAAGGACGTGTATCATACAAACATAATTACTTGATGGATATATTTTGATCACTTTGGCTTCAAGGCTTTACGCTAAATATTAGATTATAATTGAGTTGCATGACACATAATCTCATCCTTACCACTGTGTTGGGCCCACCATGTGCCATATGTTATTTAGGATTAATGGATTGACTACTAGATCTCAAGCACTTTAGCTTTATGCCTTTAAGAAGACCGTCCAATCAAAGTGAACTTGATTGGTCTTTAATAAGCTAAAGACCCTACATAAAGGTGACCCCACTATCCACATGGCACAACAACTTAATAGCTTAATGATTAGATATCAAGCACTTTGTCTTTAATCCATAATGCCGGCCACATAGTCAAAATAAACTTGATCAATATTTAACTTGTCTCTAACCTCACCTGGCCCGACCAAGAACACATGGCATCTTGTCATGCACTATCAATCCCTAAAATAATATACCTTGATTCCTGATGAGTAAGGACAACCATCAATTTTCATCTTTGTTTTTTTAATAACGTACTCGCTGCACTTTTCTGACTTGATGTTTAACCATGTGTGAGTGAGCGATGACCATAAATAACTTGCAACATAGACCACTTTGCACACTCATACAAAAAAAGATGCTAAGTGGTTTATCTCAGCGAGTGAATGATAACATAAAATATCCTTTACTCACACAGTCATAGACTAAAAACCTTAAGGTAAAAAAAAAACACATGGCGAGTGAGCGATAAACATATTGATAACACTGTCACTCACTCGCATAGTCAAGCTAACATGCAACAAGACTGTCGCGAATGCATGACTAAGCATAAAAGGTGACCACTATGAAAAACTTAAAACACATGAAGAATTGTGACTTTAAGTAGAAAAAATGGTAATGAAGGATTATAACAACCACCAAGGAGTTAGGGCTTTAAGGGATATTTCATAGGGTTTTTTTTGCATTTGAAGTGTTTAAAACTAGACCTAGAACATACAAAGAACATGATAGAGACAAGGAATTAGGTGAAGAAACATACAATCTAGGCTCTACCCTTATGGGAGCATCATTTTCTCCACTTGTAGCCAAAATTGCACAGGATAGGAAATTTGGGTAACATTTTTGGCAATTTTTTCTCAATGTCAGCCTACTAGACATATAAAACCAGTGGGCTATGACATTCCATTAGGCATTGGAAACTAAATTTGAGCTCACAAAAACCTCTGGGAAGGAAGGAGGATCAAAACCAAGAGGAGGGAAAACAAATCAAAATGGAGAAAAGGACTGTACAAAAAAAAACAAGTGTACAAATAACTTTGAGGAAAGCAAGAAAACTAACCTAGAAAGCGGGACAGAAAGCAAGAAACTTAATTACAAAGCTGGAGAAACCTCAAAACAAGGATTTAGGTGAAATCCATTGATATAAAGTATCAAGGATTCTCCTTTATTAAGAGTTAATAGCTGAAAATAATTATGCTCCTTGCACTCAGTGATCACAAATGGACCTCCCCAAAAAGAGTCAAACTTGGTATGCCTACCAGGCCTAGATTTGAATGCATCCCATTTGAGAACTATATCCCCAACATGTAAATTCCTTAATCTGGATCTCCTATCAAAGATCTTCTTGATTTGTATTTGTTGGAACCCCATAGTCTGCATGGTATTTTTTATGCTCTCTTGCAACTCCATGAGATGAGCCTACCTTACCTACAGAGGGTTTCCTTCTTCAAAGAGGACAAGTTGGGTAGGAAGGTCCAAAGCTGGTAATTCAGTTGAAATGGACAATTTAGATTCCCTACCATAGAATATTATGTATGGAGAGTTCCTAATGATCTTCTTGGGAGTGATCCTTTCTAACCATAAGGAAGACTTTAGTTTAGAGTGCCAACCCCTCTGATGTTCTTGTAGAGTCTTTTTGATTATCCCGATCAGGTTCTTATTTGTAGAATCTACTAAACCATTACCCTGGAGGTAATACTTGGAGCTTGTGTTCAGGTAAACACTATTTTTAATTTCCCATTTAGTGACTCTTAAGCCTGTGAAAGAAAGTTCATTATCTAATATAATAGAGTTTGGGGTCCCAAACCTATGAATTATGTCATCATAAAAGCTCAAGACAACACTCTCATTTGCTTCTTTTAGTGCAATAGCCTCAGTCCATCTGGTGAAATAATTAGTTGTAGTGATTATCCATTTATGGCCTACACTAGATGGGGGTTAATCAGGCCTATGAAGTCAATGCCCAATAGTATCTTTAAAGATGGATGGCCAATAGTATCCAACCCTCATGATCTTGAAAGTATTAGTCCTAGGAGAGAAATGACCACCGGAAGGTCCATCATGGAATTCATGTAGGACACCTGCTACTTGTTATGAATTAATGCACCTTAAGGGAACACCATTATGATCCTTTCTAAAAAGCATCTCATTAATTAGCATAAAGGGGATATATTGCAACTTATAATACCTTCTTTTTGCTGAATCCAAATATGTAGGGCACTCTCCTATCTTTAAATAATGAACCATGTTAGGAAACCAACCTACTGCCTTGGAATGTTCTTCTATTTAATGCACAACTAAGGATGCATTCAATCACTCTTGGTCTTTTGGAGTTTCATCCTCGGTCAATTTTTCACAAAAACCTTTTCCTCTGACTAGCTTGGTCACTTGGATAACAATTTCATAGTCCATGACTCTGGTGATCCAACCTACTCTCTTTTCATTTAGGTCCTTAGAAAGCAAAAACTCCTTGACACTCAGATGAGTGAATCTCAATTGTACCTTACTATGGATCAATAGATGTCTAAAATTTTTAAGGATCTTCACCACAACAAGTACATGTTTCTCTACAAAAGAGTATCTATGTTCATACTCTTCCAAACCTTTTCTAAAGAAATAAATAGGTTTCTCTAATCCTTCAAAGTTCTGTTGAGTTAACATTGCAGCTATGGCATCGGAGCCTCCATAAGCATATAGAATGAATTCTTTGCTAAAATAAGGATTCAACAAGGTAGGAGCCTCTGTCAGAGTCTCTTTAATGGCTTGGAAATTTCTCTTTCCTTCTTTTCTCTTATAGAAGATTGCTTTCTTCTTAAATATTGTTGTTAAAGGATTCAATAGATCTACAATGTTAGGCATGTAACACTTGACAAAGTTAATCCTTCCTATGAAGGATTGAATACTCTTCCTGTGAGGTGGTATGGGTAGCTCTAGAACAGATGCAATTCTCTCAGGGTCCACAATAATGCCTTGCTTGGAAAAAATATATCCCAATAGCTTCCCTTCATGGAATACAAACACATATTTCTTGGGATTAAGGGAGATCCCAAACTCCCTACACCTTTCAAATATTTTCCTCCGATGTTTGATGTGGTCTCCTGCATGTTTAGAATAGATATTGATATCATCTAAGTAGACCAGTACAAACTTGTACATGAGGCTTTTAAAGGCCATATCCACTTTTCAAAAGTAGCACCTGCATTTGACAAACAAAAATGCTTCTTATGATAACCCATGGTTTCCCACTTGGTTTTATGATATCACTAAACTCCTTAAATAATTAATTTTAATCTTGTTTCTCTGAATCAATGTTCACCTTTCCAAACTTCAAGATTTTACCTGGATTAATTCTAAATAAACATAGTGTTATTGTTGAACTACCAAGCTAGTATTATTATTTTTTTCTTGGTCATCTTTTTTGAAGATAGATTCCAGGGTGACAAGGCCTTTAGGCATATTATTTGATTTAATTTGTATCACTTGGTCACCATAGTTCTGCATTATTTTATCTTGATTATACTATGAAAATACATCTTCTTCAAACAAGAATTGCAGAATGTGCTCATCATTATCAAACACTTTCCAATTAACATTATTATCAGGGATGGAAGGCCTGACAATAATCTTAACATGATGTTGATCCTTCCTTACTAAAATTTTGTTAGGGATATCAAATTGGGATCCAATAGAAACCAATCTATCTGCATTCTGATTTAGTTTTCTAGGGATAGCAATGACGTTGAAAGCATGAAAATCTTCTATTGTACCCCAAAATAGATGCTTGTAGGCTTTCATTGTATCATTCTTGATAGAACTTATCCTTCTTACTTGGGTAACCACAAGTTCACTATCACCATTAACTTTTAGGACTCTAATCCCTCTCTTTCTAGGCCACTCTAGTCCATTTACCAGACTCTCATATTCAACAGTATTGCTTGTGCAAGAAAAATTGAATCTAAAATTTATATAATACTTCTCACCTTTTGGGGAGAATAACATTGCACCACCACCAGATCCATGTCTACTTCCAGCACCATCAAAGAATAATTCCCAAAATTTATTAATTTTTTCTTCTGATTCCTTAGTGTCTTCCTTGAAAAGATTAGGCTCTATAAAACCATCCTCTCCTATCAAATAATTCTTCAAACCAGCATCCCAAATAACATTGGCTTGGCCCTCTGAAGCTCTTTCTGATTGCAATTCTTCTAGATAGATATCTGGGATGTTTTCTATCTTATTATTTGTTTCTTTGGTGATTGGAAAGTCATTACTATCAAGTGCAAGACAACTTGCGGTAAATACAATAGGCACATAAGGTTCTATATGACTAACTACCAATGATTCAGGCTTGATAGTAACCTTGGTTCCATACCTAGTATGGAAAAGCATGTGAGACAATTTAGAAGAAAGATATCCTCCTATCTTGGATATTAATTCTCTTGATAGAGATATGGGAAAGAGAGCATGGAGATCTATGATGTAGCTGTCAAGTAAGATAGAGAAATTGGGGCTTGCATGAAGGATCAAGTGTGTATTATTTGCCACACCTACTATGTTTACTAATCAGCCATCAAAATGTGTTACCTTCTTTTGGAATGGTTCATATTTAAGCCCCAATTGGTCAGCTACCTTCTTGGGCATGACTAAACTAGTAGCCCCACTATCTACCATACAATTATGTACTACAAAATTTCTAATAATTAATGATACATAAAAGGGAGGTTTTAGCTTCCTACCTTGAATGGCATCTAATTTGGTGTACTACTTGGAATATTTTTCTCTTGGTCAAGGTTGACCAATATTGGCTTAAAAACATCATTTGTGGGCTATTGAGGCATTTCCACTTCACCCATAGAATTCTTCAAGATCTCAAGCTTCCCTAGAATAGCCAAGGAGTCCCACATAGACATAGTCAGATTCACCTTCTTCATATTGTCTACAATATTCAAAGGAACTACTAAATGGACCTTTTGATGTGATTTCATAATTATGGTGTCAACCTTCTTGGGAGATTGACTCTCCTTGACTGGAATGACAAGAGGTCTCTTTAGTATGGTAGGAATAGATGGATATGATGACTCTACAGATGTATTATCTTTAGCCCCATCTACTGATTTCTCCATGTCTTGGGATCTTCTCTTGGATGGAGTGTTCACTACAACTATAGATTCTCCATTTAATCCATTAAAATATTGCTCTTCCCAACTAAAGAGAGAAGTCTCATCAGATTGTACATCTTGCTAGGAAATTGACCCACTAGAAGATGCCTCTAATTGGGTATTTAGGAATTTTGTGCCATTAGTTCTTGATTCATCCACCCATTTGAGAACATAGCCTAGTTGTGAGGTTGGTTGCAAGGAAAACACCATTCATTTTCTGAGGCCAGATTGTTTTGACTTGGAACCATTTCCCTAGTTGGATTTACAAAGTTAAGAGGCATGGGATTATAAGGTTGCAATGGCCTCTCATTGAATTTCTTCCTTTGACCCTGATAATTCTCTTGATATGCTGGACTATTTTGCTGATAAGAATGTCCCTGATTTTGATATTGTTGGTTAGGACCTTGATTTTGTTGCTGAAAGGGTGGTCTACTTCCTTGATTCTTCCTTTTAATATTAGTCAACTCATTACTCATGGTCTCTAATAATTTCTTCATTTCTTGTTGACTTCTTCTCAATTTAAGTAGCTCTTGGGAAAGGCCTACTTTGGATTCCTCATAGCTTGTACTAGCTTGAGGTTCTATCAAAGTGGGTATGAGACTGAATCGAGATATGCTCAAGGGAACGTTTGGTTTAATATCAGGGAAGATAGGCATGGGTGGCCACAGGGCTATCATACCAGCTTGAGTCAAAAAAATTTCTTCTTTAACGAATATGTCAAAAGAAAGAGGTAATGAAGTACATCCCATGGACTTGATCATGACATATATGTTTCTATTCAAACTTTTCAAGAAATATAGAAAATAATGATCTACTAAAGGCCTCATAGAAATAGGAATCCTATTCCATGTTTTGAGAAATATATTATTAAAGTATATAATCTTCTCTTGAGGATCTCTCTTTATGGTTGTGAGTTGTTCAACCAGGGATAGATGGTTTGATTTATCCTTAAAATATTTGCTAAAGGATTCTCCTAGTCTGTCCCAAGAATCAATAGAGACAACTGCAAGAGTCCTAAAACACTGTAGGGCCTTGACTTTAAAAGAAGCTTCCAACAACTTAGTAGCCACATCTTCTTCAGTGATATGATGAATGTTATAGGTTGTAGCCAAATCTCTTATGCGTTCACAAGCTGTTGTCTAGCTTTCATCTATGAAATAAGGCAAACTATTTAGTGCTGCTAAGGGCACATTATGGTGTTGAGAAAAATTCAATGGGGTACCATGATTAAAGGGTACAAATGCAAACTATCTCTCCATATTAGGAACTGTGATCTATTGAACAATAACTATGTGGGTTGCATTTGAACTAGGGAGTGGAGCTAAATCTTCTAGAAATTCTTTGTTTAAAGATTTTCCTCTCCTTCTAAAGTGGAAATGCAAGGGTCTCTCCTCTGAAACAGGGGGGTAGACTTTAGTCTTGTTGCAGGGGATGTTCTTTGAGATGATCTCACTTTTCTTCTTGTTGGAGGCAGTTGGAAGAACACAAAAGGTTTTGAGCTCCTTGTTTCTATCTTTCTCATAAACTTGAACAAGATTGGATATTCTTGTTCCTGGTACCAATGGAGTTTCTTGATATGCTTTGAAGAGAAACCTATTTAGGTTAGTACTATGTAATCAACATATTAGAGATAACATAGTCTTGAAAGATGACTTCTTTGGTCCCTCTGGGCATGCCTAAATTGATATACACTAAACTTTGAACCATGCTAAGAGATTAAGCCTAAAAGTATAGTATAACATGGGAATAACTTCTAGGTTGTGGGACCTCTAATAACTGAAGTGAAGCCTCTAGATTCTAGGCCGGTTCGTCTTGGATAATCACCTTATTTGCTCTTTTGACGTGAAAAGTAAACTTGGGAGGAAAAGGGATAGAAGGAGAACTAAAAAGAAAATTATCCTACTAAGTGATACACCAAAGGTAACATGAATCATAACACAGTGACCATAACAAGCTTGAAATTTAGAATCTAGTAGAGCATAAGTTTCTGAATAGGATTGCATCAATATTTCATAGAGAGGTCGAAAATCAAAAGAGACTATTTAGGGAAAGAGAAGATTTCACAAAAAATAGAATATTCAATAGAATAGACATGGACTATGACCTACAAACAAACATTCAGTGTAGAAAATAGGCATAGAAATGAGACAAAATGACAGGGGATTGAACAATATCCACAAGATCATCTAAATCAAATCATTCACAATAGTGCACAAAGATGCAGGAAAAAAGAGGGCTCAAGAAATCCAAGCTCTCTCTAATACCAACCACTATATTATAATTTAGATAAGAGAAATATAGACAAGAAGGTCCATGGATAGAGAAAATATCACAAAAAACCTTTGCATAATCTGAATTCCAATGAGAAATCACAAGCAGATGAAAACCTGAGGGCAGAGAAAATGCCATAGAAAATCTTGTATAAGCTGAAAAAAACTCTAGCTAAAAAATCCTCTAAAACTACTTATATACAACCTCCCCTAGCACACAAGCTTGGGAGTCAATCTAGCTGATCAATTAGGAAATATTTAGAGTTACAATAGATTCTCAATAAATAATGTAGAAACCCTAAACCAGTCAAGTCTACTCATCAATGCACTCAAAAATATATCAGGAAATTAGATACAGTCATGAACACATCTCCCATCACCATAAATTCAAGAAAATAGATTAGATCGATCTAGCTACCCAGTATACAAGTTGAAAACATTTCCACTGCCATGAAAACATTGAGAAAAAAATTTAAACATTTGAATTCAAACCTAAACGATCATAGGTCACACAGAATTCCCAATCAATAGCTCAGATTTGAAACTTTACTACCTTTAAAACATGATCGTTGATCCACCTTAAACTACTCATGAGCACATGATCAAATTTGCCATGCCACACACAGGTGTGATGCCTTAAAGATTAACTATTTGCATCTTGGCAATCAAGGGATCATGCAAGCCATTGGATCTTTATTACTTTCTATGTATTTACTGCCCTTTTCAACCCGAGACCCATGATGTCATTTGTGCCACAGGTCATCATGATTTGATGGCTTAATCATTATATCTCAAAAACTTTGGCTTTAAGCCTTTAAGCTGACTGTCGGATCAAACTGAACTTGATTGGTCTTTACCTTACTGCAGATGGGTCCAAGCTCTAACAACTTTCCATGTGTCAATAAGGTGTAATGCCTTGATCATTAGATTTTGATCAACTTGGCATTAAGGCTTTATGCCCACCATAGGATGAAAGTCAACCTACTTAGATGTTAAGTCTTCACCTTGCTCGAAAACCACAGGCCCCACTTGGTTAGAAAAGGACACATGTCATGCAGGCATAATGCCTTGATGGATAGATTTCAATCACTTGGGCTTCAAGGCTTTATGCCAAACATTGAATTAAAATTGAGTTGCATGACACATAATATCATCATTACCACTATGTTGGGCCTACCATGTGCCATGTGTCATTTAGGCTTAATGGATTGATTGCTAGATCTTGATCACTTTGGATTTAAGCTGATAGTATGATCAAACTAAACTTGATCTTTCTTTAATAAGCCAAAGACCTTGCATAAAGATGACCCCACTATCCACATGGTGCAATGACTTAATGTCTTAATGAATACATCTCAAGCACTTTGTCTTTAATCCATAACACCGACCACATGATCAAAAGAAACTTGATCGATATTTAACTTGTCTCTAACCTCAGCTAGCCCCACCAGGAACACATGGCATCTTGTTGCACACTCTCCATCCCTGAAAGAATATACCTTGATTCCCAATGAGTGAAAGACAACAGTCGATCTTCATCTTTGTTTTTTAAATCACGTACTCACAACACTTTTCTAAATTGATGTTTAACCATGTGCAAGTGAGTGATGACTGCACATAACCTACAACACAGACCGCATCGCACACTTACACAACAAAAGATGCTAAGTGTTTTATCTTAGCGAGTGAGAGATAACATAAAATATCCTTTACTCACACAGTCACAGACTGAAAACCTTAAGGTAAAATCACATGGTGAGTGAGCAATAAACATTTCTGATAACACCATTGCTCACTCGCACAATATAGCTAACATGCCACAAGACCATCATGACTGCATGACTAAGCATAAAAGGTGACCACTATGGACAAATTAAAACACGTGAAGAATTGTGACCTTAAGTGGTGAAAAATGTAATGAAGGATTATAACAGCCACCAAGGAGTTAGGGTTTTAAGGGATCTTTCATATTTTTTTTTCATTTGAAGGGTTTAAAACTAGACCTAGAACATGCAGAGAACAAGACAGAGACAAGGAATATGGTGCAAAAACATACAAGCTAGGCTCTACCCTTGTGGGAGTCTCATTTTCTCCACTTGTAGCCAAAATTTCATAGGATAGGAAATTTGGGTAAGAGTTACCAAATGATTTTTCAACAAAAATTAGTCATGAGGTATCAAGACATGACAAGAAAACCCAAGAGGATGAGACATATTCAATTATTCCCTAGAATTATGGTCACGAACAATAAGAAAGTAAGAAATATTTGACATGTTTACAAGGAAATTTTGATGATTTTTTTGGGGTTGAGAAAGGTTCAAAAATTGAAGATGAAGATACTCATAATTTCTATTGGCTAGATATTCCACTTCAGCGAAGTAGACTAAATGATAGGTTGCAAGAATTGGGTGTTCCTATGTCATTATTATATTTTGCATAGATGGATGAATGTAGGATACACCTCACAAACCAACATTGTGAGGTGGATTTCCTTGTTTTCCTTGGGAAGATGGACTTCTATTTGAAAGGAAAGATGAGTGTTGAAGAGGTATTAATTCTATAGTGGATCATTGGGATAATCAATCAAGGAAGGAAGAAGGTGAGTGTGATCAAACCCATGAGACTCTAGAAGATATTTTCCCACTTGATGAGGAAGTTAAAGTGGTCATCATACAAAAGAATGGTGGTGAGAAAATCCAAAATGATGCAGAGGGTGAAATTATAGATACATTCATAATCATTTTCATGACAAGTGAAAGTGAAGAGGTATCTTCTTATAAAATCTTGTGTGACGATGCACTTTATTCTTTGAATGCCAATCATGATGAAATAAAAATAGAGGAGATACAAGAGGTTCAAAAGGATGATCAAGGGGTTTACCTAGGGTCTGCAACACTCGCACATGGCCAACAACGTGGAATTAGGGACTTACCAATCGACAAACAAGATGAATCTCTATCTCTATCATCAGATGAGGTAGATAAAGTGTTTGATTTGGTATCACATTTGAGTAAAGAAATGTCCATTTGTGGGTATTCCATCCATATATTAGACCTTATAGTAGCCATTTCATGTAGATTTCATCCATTTGATCTACATCTAGAAGTAAGTTTTCCTGACTTCATGCTAGCTTGGGAGATTGCTTTAGAGGGTAAGGGCAATTTTGAGCATGTTTATTTAAGGCTTGAGGGAGACATTGATTCGATTGATGATACTAGTGATTATTAAAATTTAAAGGACATGTTTATGGTTGAACTCGTTAGTCCTAATGAGGTTAAATGTGATGATTTATTATTTAGGACTAATGATGATTATAGAAAGGATCACAGTCTTGATGCTTTTCCTTTTGAACTTTGTTGTAATGATAGGCATCATAGATCACCAATGCCTATGTATTTTTTTGGTGTTCATGTACTTAATGAGGATGGAGTGGTGTACCCTAAGTTAAGACCTATAGAAGAATAAATAATGTTGCGTGAGTATGCTCCCATGGTTGGGAACTCACTAAATTGGGTTCTATCTATTAGTAATAACTAAGAGGGGGGGTGGGGTAAATTAGTGGCCTCAAAAATCAATCCTTAAATCAACCCTTCAAACTTATAACCACTAATTATGTCTCAAGTTATCTTCTTTCCTACAAGATGTATGCCTTGAAATACTTTAACCAACTTTCTACTTGTCGGATTGGTTTGCTAATCTCGCTTCTGTATGATTATTGATAAGTAGTAAAATTATTTATCAAAACACACTAAATATGTAGAGTATACGGATAAATGCAGAAATGCATATTTGAAATATAAAATAGTAAACTAATAAACCATAAACACACAACATAAGGATTTTAACATGGAAACCCTACTAAGGGAAATACCACTGGGATCGGTAACCCAAATTTTCACTCTTCTGAAGTAAGCTCTGTTAGGAGCCAACCCTGTTAAAGGTTACAAACACACTGTTAGGTGTGACTTTGTTAGAGGATTTAGAAATAGTTTGTCAACTAGTATCTGGCATCTAATGCTACCATCCTTGATCAAACACTCACTTGCAATGTGAATAGGTATTGGGCATATCCAATGCTACTTTTGTGATCAAAATTTTTGATAATCCTTGGGATGTATCTCAATTATAAAAGAATTTTAAGTCTTTCTAAGTTAAGAGGCTTATATGCTTCAATGGTTAAACTAAAACACTAACGATCTATTCATACATACAACTAAATTGCATATTTTTCAGATCTATTGTAAGTCCATTACCTCTCTGATCAATATAATCACTTTATACCTTTTCTCCACAATGTTCTACTCTGTGATGCTTGTCTCACTATTCCTCAATGTTTACAAAATCTAGCTCTTTCCTCAGATTGTTGATCAATACTAAATGAAGACTTTCTCCTCCTTCAGATTTTGTTTAGCATCTTTCCTCTATTCTCTTGTTCACCCCACAATTTTTAATGAATTCGGTTTGTCTCTATATAGACATGATTTCCCCTTTTCTTGGCTTTCTTGATTCTTGGCAAGTTCCACAATTCTTCCTAATAGATTTAAAGAAAACTCCTGATTTATCTCAAAGAGATCTTCTTGCCAACTGGATAAATTAGCTTTAAATCACTTACTTATCTCTGACTTTATCTGGCTGATTAAAAAAATGATAAGTATCCATTAATTGTATCTTTAGCTTCTTGACAGCTAAGCATTTTGTCATTTTCTAAACTCTTTATTCTATCGGTCAACACTTCAGTTAGTCATCGGTGATAAATAACCATTCCGTCGGTCTAACTTTAGTTGTCATTGGGATCTTCATCCTTGTCTTCTCCAACGGGCAACGCTGAAAGTCTACTCATTGGTAATGTTGTGCATTAGCTCGTCAGGTAACACTGTGACTCTGCTCTTTTACTCTAACCATCGGTGTGCATTCCGTCGGTGTATGCAGTCACTTAGTGAATACTAGACTTGTATGCATTACTGATAGCATAGTCTTGATTCATCGGTTCTTTGATGCCTTCAGCAGTATTTCCATGACCATATAGATTATATCAAGTTGACATCAATGAAAATACAATATATTAATTGATTTAATGCCTTGCATGATCATCAACTTAATATCTTCAAAAATTCAATTAGTTACATGTCATCAATCTCTCCATTTGGCATTGATGGCAACATACTACATTATTGTACTATACTATTGCTAATACAATATGAAATATATAGTTTCATCAAGCTTTCCTAATGTAACTATTACAAATGTATGGTTTTCGGTAAGCTCAAATAGTTTTGATTTGATTCTTGTAGCTTTCTTTCTATCTTAAATCCCTTTACTGAATAGATGTAGAATCTTTCTTTCTCTGATGTGATGTGTTGTCCTTCTATATCAAAATCTCACCCTTTGATTGTTCTCCTTTCTTGCGATGTTTCTTGTCAGTAGTTCTCTTCCTTTGTGTGTATTCTCCCTATGAATACTGTGATGAATATGATCTTTCCCTGAGTTGATACTGGATATAATCTCTATATGTATGATAATGATATATCTCTCTCCCTTTGACAACAATGGAAAACATATTTTTCAAACAAATATTTGACAGTGATGCCAAATGGATTTTTTTTATCCATAATATATTCCTTGAATTTCCCATTCCATCGATAACAACTCTAGTGCTTGGTGTAGATATATACCTTTCTATGTATAGATTTAGCTTTGAAGTCCATCTCTCTGCTTGTCTAGTCAGCTTACTGACCAGTAGCCAAGGGTCTGACCCCTAGTCTCTTTCTCAAGTATTCAAATACATCCTTGGGCAGTGGCTTGGTGAAGATATCAGCCAATTGTTCCTTTGATTGCACATATTCAAGTATTACCTCTTTTCCCTGAACTTGTTCTCTTAAATAATGATACTTGATGGAAATATGCTTTGTTTTAGCATGCATGAATGGATTCTTGGAAATTTTTATTGAACTTTTATTATTACAATAGATAATTACTAGTTCTAAAATTTTCATATGCATACCTTCCAGTAACTGTTTGATCCATGCAATATTTGAGAAGTTTGCAGCAACAACAACATACTCTGCCTCTGCAGTAGATTGTGAGATGCATCCTTGCTGCTTGCTAATCCATGTGACAAGTCTATCACCCATAAAGAATGCTCCTCCAGTTGTGCTCTTTTAGTCATCAATATTTCAAGCCCAATCAGCATCGGTAAAGACCTTAATTTCAAATTTGCCTTCTCTTTTGTACCATAAGCCATATTCCTCGGTATTCTTCAGACATCTTAGGATTATTTTCACAATAGTCATATGTGATTCCCTGGGATTAGAAGAAAATCTAGCAACTATTCCTACTGCATGTGCAATATCTATTCTAGTATGTACAACATACATGAGTTTTCCAATCATAGATCTATATAAAGTCTGATTTAGCTCTGATGACTTGTCTTCCTTTGTAAGTTTGCATTCAATTTCCATCGATGTTCCAACTGGTTTGGACTCTTCCATCTTAAATATTTTTAGTACTTATTTGATATACTTGGATTGTGTAATAAAAATACCTTCATCTTGTTGTATGATCTGCAGACCAAGAAAGAACTTGATCTCTCCAAACATAGACATCTCAAACTCTTTTCTCATTTCATTTGCAAATGATTTTCTTAGCATATCATTGCCTCCAAATATGATGTCATCAACAAATATCTCAGCAATCAAAATGTTAGCATCAATATCTTCCTTCAAATAAAGATTACTATTTTCACTAGTCCTTACAAATCCAATAATTATAAGATAGGAATGAAGTCTTTCATACTAGGCTTGGGGTGCTTGTTTCAATCCATACAAGGCTTTGTGAAGTCTACATGCCATGTCCCTCTTGTCTGGACCAACAAACCCTTCTGGTTGTTCAATGTATACCTTTTCTTCAAGTATTCCATTTAGGAATGCATACTTGACATCCATTTGATATACCTTGAATCCTTTATATGAAACATAAGAAAGTAATATTCTTACTCCTTCTAGGCTAGAAATGGGTGCAAAGGTCTCTCCATAGTCAATTCCTTATTCTTGTGTATACCCCTTGCATCCTAGTCTTGCTTTATTTCTAGTGACTTATCCATTCTCGTTTAGCTTATTCCCAAATATCCATTTTGTACCGATGAAATTCTTGTCATCTGGTCTTGGTACAAGTGTCTATGTCTTTTTTTTTTCTCTATCTGTTCAATCTCTTCATTCATAGCACTTATCCATTCATCATTATCTAGTGCAACATTGATAGATTTGGGCTCATAATCACAAATAAGAAATCTTGTATTTAGAGACTTACTTTTGGTTCTCATACCATCCTTCTTATCTCCTATGATCTGGTTCTATGGATGGTTCCTTCTGACATATCTTGCAAGTACTAATATTTCATTATATTTGTCTTGCTTTAGTTTTATGGTGAAACATTGGTGTTGGATAGATCCTATAATGTGACAATGAGAGTATTCGAGGCAATTATTGGTCTGTGTAGCATTGGTGAACTACCTGGAAAGAAATATATCATCTATGAAGAGGCAAAAGCTCTAACCATGATTAGAAAGGATCAACGTGCATTTCAGATTCATAGTATTGAAGATCCGATTGTAAGGTATGTTTCTCATGACATTTCTTACAAAATACAATTCTATAATTGTGATGTTGTAACTTCTATTATCGTTGTATATATGAAGTGAAATATAGTGAATGAGAATGTTCAAATGAATTGTGCAAGATTTTGTTGAATAATTTTTTGTTCAATGTAAAAATGCCAGTGGAAGATGGCTATGGTTTCTATTTGGGGTCCCTTGTCATGTGCTTGGTGTTCTATTTATTGAGGTATTTTCCCAACAAAGAAAATGTTGATTGATGTACTAACATTCCTATCAGTAAATAGATTTATAGGAACTTGGATGGATTAGAGAATAAGGTAGATTCTTGTAAGGCATATTTTGCGTCTTTGCCGGAGACTCTTGGTTCTAGTTTGGTGAATGCTGGTGTTGTACTAGTAAGGAAAATTGAGGAAGGTCCCTCTTTGAGACAAAATAAATTGGAAGTGGTTATCGGTGGTTCATTTTTAAAACAAAAAGAATAAATACTAGTGAAAAAGGTAAATAAGTTACCATTTTAGAAAGTGAGGAAGAGGATGGTAAAGAAAAAAGTGTTGTATAAGAGATGAAGATCAAAGAAAACAAGATTGTGAGGTCCTGCCCTGGCCTATCTTAGTTTGACTCTTATTTTGACACTTGACTCATCAGGATGATATTTGAGTATTGCCATTATGGTTTATGCATGTCATCTTTTGGATCTTATGAGTAGTTGTTATAGTTTTTGTTGATGGTACAGTACCGTACTCTTTTTATCTATATACATGCTTATTTTGACACCTTGATTTTCATGATATAGGTAGCTAGCTTGTTCTGTTATCTTGATATTATATTCATTAATGAAATCATGGTTCGAGATTTGATGCTTACACTCGTTTCTACAATTATGTAATGTTATATGATGTAAACGTATGCACATGTATATTGATGCTATCATTTTATGTTGAAATGTTTATTAATATTAATGGTTTTTATAATGTACTGACATCGAGTTGGAGCATGCAGGGATATGGCCATGGTTTAATTCGGGGAAACAAGATTGGACCAAGTGCAATTTGTAAAGCCAAGGTTGACTCTAGTAAGAGAGTGCGACCTCGTTGTATTGTACTTCCTTATGTAATGTGATGATTGATTATGTATGAGTATTAATGGTTTAATTTGTATTTTATAAGTGATTTTTATC
>MU221474.1:528944-544546 GCA_018584345.1 Thuja plicata
TATATATATATATATATATATATTAACGTTTAAGTTAATTTTAACATATTAATTTTATATTTGATTTGAACCTACCACTTGGGAAAATGAATTAATGCCGTTAATTATTGCTAATCTAATTGATAATCTAATTAAAGAATTGTTATTATTTTTATTTTTATTACCTTTCCCTCTAGTATAATTAGGTAGGTATAAATTTATATAATTGATTTTATAAATTACATATTTTTAATTTAAGAATTAAGAATTCTTAACAACGTTAATTCACTTTTAAAATAAGAGATTAAAATTTTCAAGGTTGTCACAGTAAAAATCATTGAGATTATATTATTATCGGTTAAGTGTCAGGTCATTATTGTTCTTAATGAAGTACATTGTAAATATTACCCTAGTATACCAATATTTTTATTATTTCAAGTGACCACGCAATTGAAGTTATGTTTGTGTTTTCGTTAGTTGTATTAGTTTTATATTTAAATTCAGTTAAAATTTTTTTTTTTGTTAGTTGTGTTTTGTTCAGTCTATTTTGGGCATTACAAAGATATTGTGAAATAAATGGAAGTTAAAGAAGAGAAAGAAGGTAGGGAGAGATTTGTGCTCTCTCTAGAAAAAATGTGTGTGTGGATTCTACCATGGTAAGAACCTTGTTGGAAAATGATGAATATGAAAAAATTGATTGTGTGTGAACCTATTTTTCATCAAAGGATAAGAAATTGGTGACAACATTGCTAATTGATTGCTTGATCAGTAGAAGGGCTATAATTTCTAATGTGTCTATTATGCTACCATCTGAGTTAGTATTGAGTGATGAGATTGAGTTGTTGCAGTTTGGAGCAAATTACTTGAAAGTGGAGAAATCTATAATTAAGAAGTGTAATAATACAAAATAGAGAATCTCATGAGTTAATGGTGAAATGAATAAATGTGTGGAGGAGATCACTAATATTTATAGATACTATCTTTGGTGGCTTGATGCAGTTGTAAATCCATAGGTTAGTGTGAGGAAATAGAAATAGAGTTGATTTAGCTTGGTAAGACATATGATGTATTCAAGGACATAGACAAGAAGCAAAGAATCATAGTTGGAGAGATTCAGGCTGAGCTACTGCTAAAGAAGAGACAAACAAAGGACTTTATCAAGACTTTCTAGTTAGTCCAAGATATGGTTTGAGTCAGATTAGGACATGTTGGAATCCTAACCGATGTAGAGGTGTATGTGTAGTATTTTTAATCTTTGGACTGGATGAAGTCTTTTGAAAAATTGGCCAAGTGTGATAGTTTGTGTGCTCATGTGGAGGAAAAATTTTTTGAGTGGAAGAAGGAGCTTCTAATTTTACATGAGAGGTACAAGAAGGTATTTTTAGTTAAAACTATTGTTTTACTTTGAGTAGCTTTCAATTTATTTTTGGTCCTTTTCCATTGTGGAAAAAAGGGGGAGAGAAAAGGAGAAAATACATGTTGCATTTACTCAAGGGGAGTTTTTGGAGTTTTTCAATTGATGCCAAAAGGAGATATTGTTAGAATTATTGATTTGTTGTTGGCATTGATTGTCATTGATGTGAAAACCTCCATGTTGACACTCTAGGGGTATCTATTTTTTTTTGACAATTTTGGTTATTTATTTGTTGGTTATGATTTATACAATAAGAATTTTGGTTATGCACAAAATAGGTTCAGTATGAACATTTTTGTTGTTCTAGGTTTTCTTGGTAAGTGTATAGTATTCTATTTATGGCTCATATATTTCAGTGCACTTGTGTACTTTTGATGTTCAGTTGTATCTATTTCTAGTGGTTATTTTGGTTACAATGTTTCTACAGGTATATGGATAGTAGTGTATTTCATCAGATTTTTTTGGTATATTGGCTACAATGTATCATGAATATTGTTCTATTAGTGATGTTAGTTACTTCATGTTTCTATATTTTTGCCTTGGTTGAGGTAGTTCTTATATGAAGTATAACCTATACGGGTTGTGGTTTAGCCTGTGGATAAATTTTCTTAATTATGTCCTATATTTAGGATTTATATTATGCATTAAATGTAATTTTAATATTTTTTTTTTGGGGTCATCACACATGTTTGGCATGGGCCGACAGATGTATGGACGAATACCTATATAAATAAAGATCTTTTGTATCCAAGGGTGTGTATGTGGTGAAAAGTATAGTGCAAACTTGTGGTAGTGATGTATGTGAGAAATGATAGCTAAGGTGGTAGATTGAAGATCTAGACAGAGCTTACATACCAATAATTGTGAACCATATAGTTGGAGATATACTAGTAGTTGTGGTGACAAAGCTTATTTTTTAACTATTCATGCGTATTTAGATACAATTCAATCAGTTCATGTTTTTTTTGTATCAATTTTGATATCTCTATTGTATAAAGGTTAGTTAGTCTAACTGAAAGTGAATCAATCAAGAGTGAGCCAACTTGCAGTGAGCACAATCGGTAGTGAGCATTTATAAAAATCCCCTTAACCAGTGTCACCCTAACATGTGTTTTCATTTCATGAGAATTAGTTTCTTTCTGGTTTTTCCCAGTTTGGGTTTCCACATAAATCTTGATGTTCTCTATGTTAGTCTTTTAGTCTTTTCATGTTTACATCTATTGTGAATATTTAATGTTCTTAACCAATAGATCATAAGTTGTTATTGTTGTTTTTATTAGTTTACATATAGAGAAAAAGTTTTGTAAAGTGTGTGTGAATAACTGATTCATCCCCCTCTCATTTATTCGGTCTGTTCAATAGTCACATGGGACCACGATGAGTTAAAAAGTCCATTGGGGTTACATCACCTATATATATGAGCTTGGGGTTAAATTCTCCTTATTTTCATCCTTCACTTCTAGATATTAGTCCAAAATAGAGCGAGAGAGGAGATGGATGTAATTCTAGTAGAGATGCACAGGTTTGAGCTTATGAAATAGCTCCAGTATCTTGAGGAGCAATATGAGCCCATATGTACTTGTCTCATTACAATGCATCATATATAAGGTAGATAGTGAACTTGATCATATGTGTAGGAAGTTAGTTTCCATGCATATGATAGAAGATATTTATGCATTTGGCATGCAACTATGCATTTAAAGAAACTTACTGCTCATGTGCACATTTTTAGACATTTGCATAATTGATATTACACATTTGATAAAAATGTGCATATGATTTAAAATTTCACATGTAATTTCTAATGTTGCACAATTAATAAAACTACATATATGACTAGGGAAACTGTACTAATAAGAAGTGCTTTTGATTGGTAAAGTTGCACTTTTGATAAAAATACACAAATAATTGGAAAAACTACATAATTGATATCATTATGTAATTTAGCAAGTTTAATTAGTTAATTAGGTTTGACCAAGTGTGTGATAGGTTGACATAGTGGTTATTTGATTGCAAAGTTATGTGGCAGTGTTTCAATGTCTCATGAGACATATCCTCCTACAGGTGGTCCAGTTTGTATAAAATAGATCATGATGTACTCAACATTGTGGGATTATGGTATGTGACACTTACGCCTAAGATCAAGACTAACCTAGGGTTGATGATAGATTTTTTCATGACATGGCATAGTGAGCGTTGCTCATTTCACTTGTCCATTAGGAATATGTTGGTGAGTTTAGAGGATGTATATCATATCCTGAGAATTTTTTACAGTGGCCCTTCTTTATACTAAATTCTATGGT
Organism: Thuja plicata; assembly: GCA_018584345.1. Lineage (NCBI taxonomy): Eukaryota > Viridiplantae > Streptophyta > Pinopsida > Cupressales > Cupressaceae > Thuja > Thuja plicata. The sequence continues at coordinate 532,641 of MU221474.1, forward strand.
TGGCGTAGAAAAATCCCAATTTGAAATTACCTCTCTCTATGTATTTTGAAGAAACTTATTATAGTCTCTCTATCTATATTTAGATCACACCTAATTATAATTTGTTTTTATTTCTCTTATTTTGAGATCATACCAATTAATGCATTTGAAGAAAAGGTTAGTATGTTGCACTTCTCCAAAAAATGTTATGACATCTAATAAGCGATTTTTTCCACCCTTAGGGTAATTGGGTGTTGGTTTGGGAAATCAATTAAATCCCAAAAGTATTGCATGTTTATATTCCTTAAGAACATGCCACATATTTCTAGCAATGAGCTCTCTAACCTTGAAAAATTATTTTATCCTATTTACTTGTATTTTATATTTTTTTTAATTTAAATAGGAAAATTAATACCTTTAATCTTGGGGAAAATTTGGCAACAACTCCCCTTGTTTTGGTTGTTTTTTGTGTTGATAAATTTAGAAAATTTGGCCCTAGAACTACCAATGTGGAGCTACCTAACACAAAGATCACTTATTACCTACTCAATTTGTGACAATGGGTGCCAAAATATTCTATCTAAAGATTTTTTGACTCTTCACATCAATTTTTATTGGGAGAAATATAAATTTACTTATCATTGTTTATTATATTTAAAATGAGTGGATTTTTTATCTTAATTGTAAGGTATTAATGACATTTGTTTAATCTCTAACATCATTACATACAGGAAGTACCTTAGGAGAGATATTTGAAGCTTAGCCTTAACAAAGTGATTGGACCTTATCCAATTTTGAGAATGTCATTGTGTCCCATAATTATTTTGAAACCTCATCTACTCCTTGGTTTTTCTTTCTTCTTCTCTTCCATTTTTTACATTTTACTCAGATGTCAACAACCAGTTTAGTTGTGAGAACCTTGTTGGTAGCTAATGAGTTTGTCACAACTCAACATTCCTTGTGCTTAAATTTTTCATCGTTCATCTTTCTCATTTTATTTCCCTCTTCTTTGTCTCCTTTATTTACATGGTTTTGTGTTCTTTGTCAAAGCTAAATAGGGTTTTGAGAACCTTTTTCACTCCAAAATTTCTTTATAAATTTGAATATTTTTCACTTCTTTCAAAGGAGTCTTATCTTCTTCTTTCTACCTACAATACTTCACCAAGGGAAAGCCTTTCGAGAAAATGTTGGGTTTTTAAAATCCTAGTGGACTCTGAAAAGTTTGTTACAACCTATCTAATATCCATCAACCTATTAAGAACTTGACTCCTTTGAGAGAGACTAAAGGGATTTTAATACTAGTCAAACTCCAAGTGAGTTGTGAGAGCCTTGATAGAGTCTGATGATGTTTTAAAAACTATTTAAGGACCAATGGATAATTTATTTTCAACCAAGGAAATGACTCTTTAGGCCCCAAATGGGTTTTCCAAACCCCATCTGAGTTTGATGATTGTTTAAAAACTAAGGGTAAAGTCTAGTGACCCATAAAATGGTTAAGTGGTAAATTTTGGTAAAGACAAGATCACATCATTTCAAAATAATGGAAAACCTTAATGTGATTAGAAAAAACAAATGGGTAACATGTGTCTTAAAATTGGGGTGAAAAAACATGGAAACAAATGGCTCTAATTGGGACCAAGACCGAGAGGGGTACAATATTAAATTGGAATATGTGGTTAAGATATTAGATAATAGAGTCTAAAATTTGACTAGAAAGGGGACCTTAAAGGGAAAGCACACATAAACAAAAAAGAGACATAGTGAAAACTAGAACTAAATTCCTAAACTACTATGGTACAAAAATAGGGGACACATATTTTAGATTTTATACAACTTCAATTCTTGCCCATTTTATGGAAGTGGCAAGATTGTACATCTAGGCAGATGAACCTGAATGCATTTATTCCACATACTTGAATTACCCTTAAAGATCCCTTCCACAAAGAATCAAAATTATTTATATCTCTTTTAGGTTCTCTTCATCTTTTTAACTAAGATGGGGGGGGGTGAATCAGTGTAGCCACAAATATCAAACCAAACTTAAATATCTTCCACAAGATCCAACATGCAAAAAAAAATAGCACATAGAAACTTAACACATAAACCATTCACATCAAATAGGAAAATCACACAATATTTTCCCATTGAAACCCTTATTGGAGGGAGAAAACCACATGTAGAATGGTCAACAAATTTCACTAGTGCACCAAGAAATTTTCCCTGTTAGGAGCTGTTACAATCATCCTATTAGGGGTATACCTAGTTAAGAGTATTCTAGCCTGGTTAGAAGCTAGAAAGTCTTGTTAAAGAATACTATGTTAAGAGATTTCAAAATCCTTCTAAGAGTTACCTAGTTAGAGTATTTAACACTTCATATCCTATTAAAGATCCTATCCACCCTGTTAGGGGTGACCTTGTTAAAGGGTTATAACTTGCAAACCTATTAGGGCTTTTCTTGAGATAGATTCAAGAATGTATGATCTGAATATGACCTTTCTATTTAACAGATCCATTTCATCTCTAATCTCTATGCTTCCTTAGACATTAACCAACTCCAAAAAAACATCACCTCCAATCACAGCATCTAAAACCATAACACTAAATCATAATTTCATCCTTCTTTTATAACAATTTATACAAGTCGGCCTTTAACCTAAAATGTTTGACTCACAGACCTAAAATTAAAATTTGATCCCTCCAAAACACATTGGTCAACCTAATAAATTCAATATAATATAGATTGGGTTGCAGATAATCATTAACCATTGTTAAACTAATCGGTAAACAGATCAAATCAAACTTGTTCTAACTATCTTATGTTATTCTTGCCAGTGACACTTGAATCTTCAATAACTCCTTCAATTCTTCAAACTAACTGATACGATTGTAGACATAGGTAGAGATAACTCTATAAATGACCACTGCATGATTGCAGACCTTAATTCACTCTCCAAATCCATATTCAATCACCTGAGTGTTGCTCACTATTCTTTACCTGATTGATTGTACACTTAGTCATTTTTCAATTGAATCACCACCACCATTAGTATATTTGATTTCTTAGTTCCAAGACACCATGTTTTTAGAAATCAAAAACCCTCAATACAGTATTATGATCAAATGACATATCATAATAAAAAAATGCCAATAATCTCCCCCTTTGGAATTGATGGTAACACTTTAGAAAAATAAAACATGAAATTTTCAATAAGCTAATGCCCAAAGCTCCCCTTTGAATTACAAACATGTATACTACATCCCTTAACCATTACAAAATGAACTGATCCAAATTTCATCTTAAGTACATAATTTCATACATACATTCACTCCCCCTTTGACAACAATGACAAAGGTATGACAAAAGTGTCAAAAAATTGTATTAATATGGAGGAGTACCACCTATTTACATTCTACCCAAAATATCACTAAAGTTGACCTTCAAAATCTATAGATCACTGTCCCATGTAATCAGTAAAACTTCCATTGTAGCTATCTTCCCACTGAGAAAAAATGCTAGCTCTTCCAATCCATCAATGGTACACACCTCTGAAAATGCCAAAACTATTTCAACCTCCTTCACTCCCTATTGCAAGACTTCCAACTTCTATATCAATAAACTTTTCAACTCTGATGAGTAAGCAATTCTCTTTTCTTGTTTAGACAGGTTGGATCTCAATGTAGTGTTGATATTACTGACTTTCCCTCCAAATTTTGTAGCATATTCAGTGTGGGGATCAAAATTGGTGATGAATAGCCTAAGCTCCTGTTGAGCTTCACTCTTTTCCCTTTCCAAATCCTTCAAAAATTGAGAAAAAATTAGAAATAATCTTTAAAATTTTAGTACCTACAGTCAATGCACTCTTTATTTTTTTGACAACTTCTATAAGTGTTTTATTATCAGCGATAATTGACTAAGATAACTTCTTTGGTATTTTATTCTCATAGGCATCTCTGCCCTCAAAACTGCTTCATCTTCTAGACTCTTCATCTCTTCACTAGTTACAACTACCAAATGGGATAGTTGATCTATGGGTCTTCTTTTCATCATATGAAATAATGCTCAATAATTTTGTAACTAAGTCTCTTGCAGTAAAAATTACCTAAGAATATTTTTCCATCATCTTTTCATTTCCCTTTGACTTAATTGCAAAAAAAATGTTGATCATTTCCTTTTGGCTCATGCCACCAAAATAAATCTTTCCTTATAGTGTAAATTCCTCACCAAGTTGTATCTCAGACTTTACTAGAGGAGTGGCCTTATCTGCATTTTGATCGTTTTCAATGACTTATTTTTCTTGAACTTGTTTCCCTGTGATGTTAACTTGTATATCTTCCTCTTCCTTTTCCTTCTCTTGTGATTGCTCATTGGTAGTCTCTTTTACTTGAATAGCACCAGTCTTATCTTGACCGGTACCTATACTCACTGCATCACCTTCCTTCTACATTTCAGTCTCTATCCATAGTTCTTGAGTGTCCAATGGGTCATTCTATAGCTCCATGATAGGAACATATGTTGTGCTATGAATTTCGTCAAGTACTCACACATTATCAATCTTGAAACCTTCTGCAATTTGTATGACCAACAGTTCATTCTTCTTCTCTTTTAGGGTCTCCTCAAAAAAATTCATAGGAATTTTTATACTTGAGTCTTTCTTCAAACCTAAATTTTCTCTCAAGATATCCTTAGTTTCATCCATTTTTTATTGAACTTATCCAATCATCAACCTCGTAGAACAAGCTCTTGTCCTGAGTAGAGGTCTTAGATTTTTAACTTTGTTCTCTATCTCTTCTACAATAGAACTCGACAAAGAATGTTTTAAAAACTCCCTACCTATAGAAAGAGCATTCTTTCACCTAGCATCAATTAAATCATACAAATTTGTATTGATTTGACCTTGAATTTATATAGATTCTTTACATAATCTATGCATATTGAAAACAATAGCATCTTCCATCAATCTTTTATCTTTTTCATTCACCTTATCATAAAAATTTATAACTCCAACCATCACATCATGACTCTTGACTTTAAACACTATGTTCTTAACAGATATGAACTTTCCAAAATCAATTTTATCAGATTTACATTAAACAAAATTAGTGGTATGGGTACGTACTACCTTTGATTTGTTTTCTTCTTCCTTAAGCTCTTTCTACTCACTTTCTAATTCAGTATCCTCGCTTTCCTCATTTGATCCTTTCTTCTTTCTTTGAGATTGTTCCTTCTTTCTCTTCCCTGTCACCTTAATAGTGCTAGGATCCTCCTTTATTGTAGTTACCTTTGGATTTTCAATTAATATAGGTTTCTTCTTTGTAATGACCAGAGGAGAAATTTTCTCCTTCTTTACTTGAGTGGAGCTTCTGGTCTCTTTTCCAGTTGGCACTACTGGTTGCACCCACTTCTTGAACTTCAACTTCTACTTCTTTAGATGTGCCAACTTGTCCTGAAGAATTATTTTCTCTATTATTATCAAAATTTTCTTTGGTGAATCCTTTCTTCATCATGAATGTGTCAATTTATTTCCTTACTCTCTTTTCAATTAAATGTTTCATTAACTCACTATGAACTTTGAGAGATTTTTCTTCATAGGTTCCAAATCTTGGTGTCTTAGGGTCTATCAGTTGAGCCAACTAGTTGTTTGCATATAGACATAGTATAATTCCACTTTGTATCCCATGGGAATTACTCATGAAGTTTTGGGATCGACAGCTTCAATCATATATGTATCAGTTTCAAGCATAAAATGTATGATGTCCTTGTACTTCTCTACAATAGTAGATGGAATTCTCTCTCTCATGCATTTCCTATTGAAAATATTTCAAATAATCCCAAACCATGCTTGTAAATTCATGACCCAACTCCTTAATGCAATTGTTAATCTAAATGAATACTGGGTCATCATTGTTCCAAGTGATATTCCCTATTCTAGGCAACATGGTATAAAATTAGAAGAATAAACACATGATTACCTAGCCATATTTGAACTTATGCCTTTTATCTTTATTTATCTTCTCTAGGTTCAAAATCAATTATTTTCTCATGACTTATGCTAAGTCATAGTCTTCATTCCTTTTCATTATCATATGTGATGTATGAATAACACCACCAAGTATGCTATTCAACCTACTAGAGTGATAAAATTTGTAACAGATAACCATAGGAAAATAATTCACCTCTTTATCACTTGTATCATTAACAGTCATTGCACATCCATGCCCATTTGACATTGTCAGTCTGATTACTTCATGCTTTGGATTGGTGTGAAGAATAGGTACAGTGTCATTTGATCATAGACCACTAACAACATGAATGAACTCCTTTGTGAGTTTATGTAGTTTTTCCAGCCACATGAACTGAGCATGGATTCTTCTCAAGACAAACCTAACCTAATCTTCCTCAAATTCTTTGGGATAGTTGTCTGCATAATGAAAACCTCTTTCTACTATCCCTTTGTGCTCTTCATTTATCAACATGTTATGATCATACAATCCATTATACATGTAAAAATATATAGGGTGCACTAGATAGTGCACTTGCTGGATTATTTCTCATAGACATAAAATGATGTAACTTTAATACCGATCATGGTATCTCCATTATATCTACCAAATTTGGTGTAGCCATCTCAAATCTCCAACAATGTAGACAGTTATTCAATAAATACCTTAAACATTTTGAAAACTAGGTATTGTGGTGTTGGAATTATATGATGTGCCCAATGACTGAGAGGGGGGGGGGTGAATCAGGAACCAATAAAAATTAATCCTTTTAATCCACAATTAGATTAGCTTATTTTTTTGCATGCATATAACTTGAAAGTAAAGAATCATATACAACACACAACACAATATTTGGTTACCCAGAAACCTTCCAAAAGAAAGTAAAACTGGGGTGGGGATGATACCCACAAGATTTAGTAATGTAGTATAAATTTAACCTGTTAAAGCTTACAATGACCACTTCTAATGGTCTTCCCTATTAGGAGCATAGAAAGGACTATTAGGTCCACTTTTTTAAAGGATTTTGTACAATACAATAAGTAATGCAACTTGGTTAAGATATTTAAAGAAAGGACTTTTATGTACACCTTGTTAAAGGATTTTTCTGATCCACCTATGAGAATGAACCAGTTGATGATCTTCTCTATGAAACTGTGTTTGCTAAATAAGGTCCTTTGAAAATAACTGATCACCTGAATGTGATAGATAAGTCTCTGCTATCTTGAACACTTCTACACTTAACTCAAACTTCCATTTGCATAATAATATTCATCTTCTTCTTATATTCCTTCCTTATTTGATTAAAAAAACTATCTTACATATATATATTTATCCAACAAATAAATTTTTAATTCAGATTGTAGAAAACAAATATATATTTAACAATATATGAAAAGTTTGCTTTAAATTATCACTCATGTCTAAAAGACTACTCGGGTGATAAAATGTCACTCGGGCGATACTGAACACTCGGGTGATGCTAAACACTCGGGCGACACTATATACTCACGTAACAATGAATGAATAAGTGTTTTGATGCTAATTGAAAACATGTCTTTCCATAAGCTCTACAATCTCCCCCTTTGGAATTAGTGACAAAAACACTTATCATTAAACTTTGTATCTCATATGTCAAAAATCCCCCTTGAAGATTGCTCGGGTTTTGACACTTGCTCTGCTGCTCGAGTCTAACTGACTCTATTTTTGTATTTTTCAAAAAAATTTATTGTAACATATGTTTTCTACATTATTCACTGTACATGTGATATTTACAATGACATTTCCCTCTTATTCAATAATATTTCCTGCTTGTTTTTGACAAGAATGCCAGAAAAATGTCATCTATAGGGTTATCTCAAAGTAGGATATAAAATCACTATGTACCTTCAAAATTTGAGACAGAGTGTTGTCCCAATTATCATGTAGCACCTTCAAGATGTGCAATTCAACTTGTAGTTCTGCAGATACCTCTATCATGAACTCAAAAATTGAGAAGTTGTTTTCATGGATGAAAATTTTAGCGTGTGTTATGTATTTTTGCATTACATCAATGTGTGGTAGAAGTTGGCTCTGGATGGTTGTAAGAAATTCTTTGATTATTTCTTCTTCTCTCAACACTTTAGCCTAAAAATCAGTAAGATACTTTATTTTCATGAAGTGAGCAGAGCTGGTGCTCGGGTCAAGTGCTAACTTCCTTGCACTTTCCTTGATGTCTGCATCAATCTTTACTATCTTATTCTTTATTTCCATGGTAAAGTTAGAGGAGTCACTCAACTTTAAAAATAATGCTACCACATTTTTCACAATAGTTTCTAGAGTGTTGATAATTTGTGTAAGCTGCACCTAGTCAATTGAAATCTTCTTTGCAATGCTCTCTATAACCTTGTTCTCAAATTTCTTCTCTGCCTTCTCAAGTAACTTCTCGTGACCATTCATGTTTGTGTTAAACTTGTGGACAATGTCAAAAATTTGATCCATTATTGAGGCACTTTCATTGACTTCAATATGTAAAGCATCTACAAATATGCCTTTTACATCTTCAAGTACTTTGTTCCACTATTCAATCCAATTAGGTCATGGACCTTTATAGTACCAATTTTTGGATCAAAATTTATTGATGAATCAAAAGTAGAAATGTCTACCTTGCCTTCTACAACTCAGGTGTGCATGTCTCAATAGTAAGAGGAGCCTATTTCTCGAGCTTTGTCTCTTTTGATGTAGATTTTTCAACCTTGTCTTTGCTTGGAGTCACTATACTGTGTATGGGAGATTGGGGTAGTGATGCCATTACCTCAAATACAATTTGCTTTGTGTTGGACTCTTCAATAGCCTATACCTCGGGTAGAGTGTCATCATTTCCTTTTGCTGGAGGGTCTGTACTCAGTAATTCTTCCTTCACATTGCTTTTTTCTATCTCAAATATTGATTTCTACACTAATGTGGCACGCTGAGCTACTTATTCTATATTCTTGTTCAATATTTGAAATGCCCTGAATTTGGGGTTGTGATTATTCTCATATTTTCTCAAGGCCTCTTTCACTTCTTTGCCTTTCATTTTAGGCATGACTTGCTTCAATGTCTCTTCCATTATATCTCTTTCAATTTGTACTGCATTCTTCTAGGGAATAGAGTCTGCCTTAAATAAGTATTTAGTCATATAATTCTTCAACAAAGAAGGGTCATATTTCCACTTTGCCATCTTCTCCACCACTGCTTGTTGAATTTTCTTCTTTTCTTCTTCTATCCTAGAAGCATACATTAGTAATTTCAAAGAACTCATGGCTCTTCCTTCTTTAAGGTCTTTGATCTTTTGATCTTTTGAACTATCTTCTTCATCATCATCCTCTTCATCACTTAGTATAAGCTTTCTCCTTTATCTTCTCAGGGTGACAACAGGAGTAGTGTCTTTTTCCTTTTTCTATCTTGGGGTTGTCTTCCTCTTCTTCTAGGGAGGATTAACATCAGTTTCTTCCTTGTCAGATTCAATTTCCTCTATCTCCTCTATTTTAATTGTTCCTTCTTTTCTCTCAGATATTGTAGGAGAGTCAAAGGTCTTTCCATACTTCTTCTTGAATGTATCAAGTCTCTTTCTTCCTATCTTTAATATCTTAGGAACCTCAATTTCCAAAGATATCCTACTCTTTGCTTCCTCATAATTTCCAAAGTAAGGTGACTTGGGATTGATAGGTTCATTCACAAGAGTTTCTATGATATCTTTAGTGTCCTCATTATTAACTTCATATGGCAAGGGTTGTACCCATGCAACCCTAGGCTTTACTGCTTGTATATACACTTTATGACAATCAACTAGAAAACAAATTTCTTCTTTTTACTTCTCAACTAGTTATTTGGGAATTATATATCTACTCTGCATCTTCTATTTGAAACTTTCAAAGTATCATTCCATAATGATATCAAAATTATCTCCCATCTTAGCTATGAAATCATTAATTTTATGGATGATTGGACTATCCTTTTTCCATGCTACTATTCCATTGGAGGGAAAGAACTTCTCAAAATTAAATAGTATGCAGATTAGAAGAGAACCAAACCTACATGAATTTGTTTTTGATACTCAGATTCTCTCCATGTTCTTTCTCAACTGAGTGAGTTGCAACTTTTCTAGGTTGAATACCAGATTCTTCTTGACTACTTTGTAAGCAAGGTCAACATCATTGCATGCAACACTGTTGGGTCTTCTTGAGCTGTATATCTTGTGTGCTATCACATGAATGCTAAATTTAATCTCCATATCTGTTACTCTATTGAGTCTCATGCCTCTGCCATCCCACTCGATAAGAGTTAACTCTCCTAGTTCATCCATGTTTAGGGTTTTGGTAGCTTTTGGCTTGTCTAGCATAGGGAACTCAGTAACACGGTGAACTATCTGCTTAGTGATCTTCACAGGATGATCCAAACATAGTTTCATGTCATGAACATGACTAAGAACACATCTCATCCATTTTTTCTAGAAGTCCCTCTACATATGCACGATATGTGTCAAACCCTTGGTTTCAAGGATGCTTGAGCTTCAGTTTCCTGTTGGTACATAAATTCTCATATGTTTGATTCATCTCACTAGTTGCAAGCTCCTTCATATCTTTGTATAGGGGGTATAGGAATGAAATATCCTAAAGTAAAATTCCCTCTCTTCCTAGTACTTGCATGAAAAAACTTCAAACATGGGTTAGCCTTTATGATCTCTGCCTTTGAGGCAATCACCCCTGCTGTTGCAATTATATTCATGACTGTTTGAACAGTCCTCTTTTCTGCCTGCCTATGACAGTCCCTTAACTGTCCTTTCACTTGATGCTTCTTCATCTCCTTACTAGCCTTATCATGTCCTTGGATAGGATAGTACCAATCACCCACCATTACTCCTTCACCACCTTTAAATCTAGTCCTTATCTCTGTCACAGAATTCAGAATTCTCTGTCCTTTATTGTGCATCACTTCTTGCTGTCTGATTTTTGTTCTGTCCTCTGTCTGACTAGTATCAAGTCCTTTAATGCTTCCTATGAGAAGAGACTCATTCCCTTTGCAAGGTAATGGTGTCAATTGAATCTATTTTTCATTACTCCATAAGGTATAAACATTGGTGTAGCAGTCATGTGTAACCCGCCTAGAGACTTGCCAAGTTCTACCTAGGATAACATGTGCACAATTCATTTTCACAACATCACATAGAATCTGATTAGAGTACCCTCCTATTGAGAAATTCACCATGGTTTGGTAATGCACTATGAAATTCTGATTGTCTTCCACCCATGTAGCATAATAAGGCCTAGGATGAGGTTGAATAGGTAACTTCAAGGCATTTACCACATCCCATGAAATTAAATTGCTGCAAGTACCTGAGTCTATGACTAATTTATAAACTTCACCTTGTATCAAAAAATTTGTCCTGAAAATACTTACTTGTGGTGTCCATTCCTTGCCTCTACTAAACATTAATGATTCTCCTATCTCAGGGTCTGTATTACCTGTTGGCATTTCTTCCTTGTCTTCTTCTTGGACCAGGTATACTCTCTTCTCTTTGTCAGGACATTTGTAGGATTGATGCCCTACCTTTCCACATGTGAAGCATGTGCCTATAAACATGCCATTTCCTCTTCCTTGTCCACTCCTACCACCTCTCTGATTTTTTCCTCCTCTAGAATCAGAACTAGGACCTTTGTCCTTTTCCTCCCAAACTTGAGTTGTTCTTCCTCTTCCTCTCATGGAAGATCCTCCCCTAGCATTGTGTCTTTCACTTCTCCTTTTTATTTTCTCCTCTATTCTCAAAGCAATCTAATAACACTCTTTTACATTCTTGGGATTTGTAGCAGTAAACTCATCTTGAATGGCAAACTTCAAACCTCCTAAATACCTTGCAACCTTGACAACTTCTTCTTCATCCAAACCTGATCTCATGCTTAGTTTGTAGA
>MU221474.1:547183-572566 GCA_018584345.1 Thuja plicata
TAAAATCCTTCATATATAAGATATTTTCAACCGTTAGAGTATTTCATTAAATTCTCCATACATAGTAGCTGGCATCACTCGGGTGTTTCTCCAAGATTCACTGGGAAGATCGGATGAAACTAACTTTCTAGTTATCAATACTGCCCGACTCATCTCGGGTGAGATAGAGTGACTCAGGTGTAACTAACATTCTGACTTGGGTTGAACTACAATATGTCCTCATGTATAAATATGTGGATATGGACTGTATTTCTTACCTGAAACTAATGTAGGATGGCTTGTTATTTCATAGTTCCAGTCATCTCCTTACTTTCCTATTCTGTAATGATGGATCCACCCATCTCACTATTTAGGGTGTCATTAGATCCTTCATTTCTTTGATATGAATTATCTGAGGATTTCCTTACTCATTTCTTTCTCATCTGAGCTCTAATTTATGAGGCTTTGGTTTTACCATTCTCAAAAAAAGTATCAACCTTTTCTTTGTTCATACAGTTCTTGCTCAAATAACCGAGTTGTTTACACACATAACATCTCTTAGTAGGATCTCTTTTTTTGAAGTGAGTCTTCACACAATTTGCACCAATGTGTCCATATTCACCATAGTGACAACATCTATACCAAGTGTTTTAATCTCAACCAAAAATTACCTTGGCTAATTGTTTTGCAGGATTCCAATTCTTAGTTCTGCACTCGGGAGATTTATTGCCTTGTTTGTTGCATTTGTAGCATTTTCCTTCAAACTTAGGTTTCTCTTTGCATTCAATTTCTCTATGTCCATTTTTTTTGTAGCTATAGCATTTACCATTAAATTTTGAGTTTCCATTGCTCCAACATTTATTTCATGTATGCCCTGTCTTACCACAGTGATTGCATTTAGGCTTGTTGTTCCTTTGAGCTCCTTGTTGTGAGGATTCACCTTGTTTAGTGTATCTTAATCTAGTTTTTCCATGATGTCTGAGTTCTATTTCCTAATCCATGCTAGTTTGTGAATTCACCATGCTTTCATTTGTTTTCTTTTTAGTATTGAGATCATTCTGCAATCTTTCATTTTCTATCCTTAGATTGACAACTTCTTGTGTTGCATTATTGAGTTGACTTACCAAATCAGCTTGCTGAAGTGATAAGTGTTGGATTTCATTTACTTTTTCTTCTAATCTTGTACCCAAAAATATTTTATCTTCTTGTTCTATATTTCTGTCATCTTCTGCTTTGTTCTTTAGTTCCATGAATTCACACATTCTGATTGAGTGAACTTCCTATTCTCTTTTCAACTTTCTAACTTCTTCATGTAAATTCATATTCTTTGCAAACAAGTCTTCAATGGTTGCATCAACTTCTTCTGAGCTTTTGTCTTTGAAAAATTCTTCAATTCTTTATTCTATATAGTTCTTATCATTCATCTACACTACTAATTCTTTTCTTCTCTTTAGGAAAAGAGAAAGAGACCCCTTAAGTTTTATGATCTAATCCATGGCCGCTTTAAGATCTATCTTTTCATTCTCAATGACTTTCTCAAGTTTGTATGTTTCCATATCCTCTGATATTTTCTCAAGCTGCTAAAATTCTAATAAGAGAACCACTTCTCTGCTACCAATTGTTGAAATTATATGATGTGCCCAATGACTAAGGTGGGGGGGGTGGGGGGTGAATCAGGAACCAATAAAACTTAGTCTTTTTAATCCACAATTAGATTAGCTTATTTGTTTGCATGCATATAACTTGAAAGTAAAGAATCAGATACAACATATAACACAATATTTGGTTACCCAGAAACCTTCCAAAAGAAAGTAAAACTGGGGTGGGGATGATACCCACAAGATTTAGTACTGCAGTATAAATTTATCCTGTTAATGCTTACAATGACCACTTCTAATGGTCTTCCCTATTAGGAGGATAACAAGGACTGCTAGGTACACCTTGTTAAAGGATTTTGTACAATATAATAATTAATGCAACTCAGTTAAGAGATTTAAAAAAATGACTATTAGGTCCACCTTGTTAAAGGATTTTTCTAATCCATCTGTGAGAATGAACCAGTTGATGATCTGCTCTGTGCAACTGTGATTGCTGAATAAGATCCTTTGAAAATAACTGATCACCTGAATGTGATAGATAAGTCTCTATTGTCTTGAACACTTCTACACTTAACTCAAACTGCCATTCGCATAATCATATTCATCTTTTTATTATATTCCTTTCTTATTTGATATAAAAAATTATCTTACATATATATCTTTATCCAAAAAATAACTTTGTAAGTTATCTTGCAATAAACAAATTTATATTTAACAATATATGCAAATTTGGCTTCAAACTGTCACTCAGGTTCAAAAGACTACTTGGGTGATAAACTGTCAGTCGGGCAATACTGAACACTCAGGTGATGCTAAACACTCGGGTGACACTGTATACTCATGTAACACTGAATGACTAAGTGTTTTGACACTAATTGACAATATGTAGATTGCCATAAGATCTACATGTGGGTCCACAATGCATGCCCCATTTTGGCCACTTAGCCTAATGGGGACCCCCTTTTTTATATATAATGTTTTGTAGTTTAGTTAGTTTATCTGGTCTGAATTTGTAATTTGGATCGTCTTAAGAGTGGTGGCTTAGAGTAGTTTATTTTTTTCAATAAAATGCTGCTAAAAAATGCATTTACAAACACGATACAAAGATGTCAAATCCTCAACCAATGAAAAGAATACTCGAAAAGACAATAGCTCTGCAATTGAAATACCATTTCAAAGGATGCCACACCCCCACTAAGGTGGGAAATTTGCATGGTAAGATCACCAAAATAGACATAGGTCATGACTCTATTCCACATGGAACACCATTCAAATACCTCAAAAAAATGATTGTTGCATGTGAACAAAGAAAAATATTTGCAACAAATGTTCCAATTCAAAGAAAATATGAATAAAATCATGAATGGCATTAGAGAAGTTCAAAAGTTTGAAGCATGCCTTTCCATTTTTAGGGAGAGGCAACAGGGGAAGCTGAATTTATGAAGTTTCTCATTTCTAATGAAGTCCAAGAAGTTGCAAAGATATTTTTCAAAGCTCACCTCAGGATCCTATCAAAAAAATCATTATGGACTTAGCCATTTTTTAGTCATGATATTTTTGGAGTTTCATAGATGTCCACAACCCCAAAACCTCGAAACCCCAAAAATCCTTAAAAAGTCATTTTGGACTTAGTCATTTTTCAATCATGAGATTTTTGGAGTTTCAGAGATGTCCACCACCCCGAAATCCCAAAACCATGAAACCCCAAAATCCCAAAAATCATAAAAAAGTCATTTTTGACTTAGCCATTTTTTCAGTCATGAGATTTTTGAAGTTTTAGATATGTCCACAACCCCAAAATCTTGAAACCCTAAAATCCCAAAAAATTGAAACCTTGAAATCCTAAATAAAGTCATTTGCACTTAGCCATTTTGTGGAGTTTGGAGGTTTAGAGGTTTGGAGTTTGTAGGTTCATAGGTTCACAGGTTCAGAGTTTGGAGGTTCGGAGGTTCAAAAGTTCATAGGTTTGGAGTTCGGACGTTTGGAGTTTGAAGGTTCAAAAGTTTAGAGGTTTAGAGGTTCAGAGTTCAGAGGTTCAGAGGTTTGAAAGTTTGGAGGTTTGAAAGTTTGAAGGTTCAGAGGTTTGGAGTTTGGAGGTTTGATATTTTGGAGGTTCAAAGGTTCAAAAGTTTAGAGGTTCAGAGGTCTACAACCCCAAAAATCCAGGGTCAACAAATTTATAAACTTAGTCAAATTTTACAAAAAAGGGACATTTTGACACTTAGCCAGTTTTCAAAGACTATTTTTTTGGCCTTTTGGCTCTCAAAAGTACAAAATTTTAGGGGTCCAAACTTTTGGTTCCATACATAGTCAAATTTGCACTTGGAAAATTTTGGGGAAAAGGTTGGGTTCCAAATTTTGGGCCTTTCCAACGTGAACATTTTTTGCATGAAAATGGAACTTTAGATCAAATGGATGCACAAATGGAGTTTATTTTGTAATGATTAAGGGTCTTCTATTAATTCCCACCACAAAGAGAACCCTAGCTGAAGATTCCAAGGGAGAACCTAGAGATCAAGAAGATGACTCTAGTTACAAACAAGAGGAATCCAACTCATCCTCTCTTTCTTCTTTCTTAACAAGTTTGACCATATTTTCATGGGAAAACTGATTCTAAGAGGATCAAGGATCCGTGAAAGTAGTTTAGTATAAGTTTAAGAGTAGTTTTTTTAGCAAGCTTTATTTTTAGATTTGTTTTCTTTGTTTTTGAGGTCTTTGAAACCCTAGTTTTGGGTTAAAAACCATGAAACCCAAAAATCCCAAAAATCATTAAAAAGTCATATTGGACTTAGCCATTTTTTCAGTCATGAGATTTTCAAAATTTTAGATATGTCCACAGCCCCAAAATCCTGAAACCCCAAGATCCTGAAATCCCAAAAAATTGAAACCTTAAAATGCTAAATAATGTCATTTGGACATAGCCATTTTGTGGAGTTTGGAGGTTCAGAGGTTTGGAGTTCGCAGGTTCAGAGGTTCAGAGGTTCAGAGTTTGGAGGTTTGGAAGTTCAAAAGTTCATAAGTTCAGAGTTCGGAGGTTTGGAGTTCGAAGGTTCAAAAGTTCAGAGGTTTGAAGGTTCAGAGTTTAGAGGTTCAAAAGTTTGGAGGTTTAGAGGTTCGAAGCTTGAAGGTTTGATAGTTTGGAGGTTTGAAAGTTTGAAGGTTCAAAGGTTTGGAGTTTGGAGGTTTGAAGGTTTGAAAGTTTAGAGGCTCGGAGGTCTACAACCGAAAAAAATCCAGGGTCAACAAATTTATAATTGTAGTCAAATTTTAAAAAAAAGGGAGATTTTGACACTTATCTAGTTTTCAAAGGCTATTTTTTTGGCCTTTTGGCTGCTGAAAGTATGAAATTTCAGGGGTCCAAACTTTTGGTTCCATACTTAGTCAAATTTGCACTTGGCAAATTTTGGGGCAAAGGTTGGGTTCCAAATTCTGGGCCTTTCCAACATGAACATTTTTTTGCATGAAAATGGAACTTTAGATCAAATGGATGCACAAATGGAGTTTATTTTGAAATTATTAAGGGTCTTCTATCAGTTCCCACCACAAAGAGAACCCCATATGAAGATTCCAAGGGAGAACCCAGAGATCAAGAAGAAGACTGTATTTACAAACAAGAGAAATCCAACTCATCCTCTCTTTCTTCTTTCTTAACAAGTTTGACCATAGTTTCATGGGAAAACTGATTGTAAGAGGATCAAGGATCCATGAAAGTAGTTTAGTATAAGTTTAAGAGTAGTTTTTTTAGCAAGCTTTATTTTTAGATTTTTTTTCTTTGTTTTTGAGGTCTCTAAAACCCTAGTTTCAGGTTAAGAGTTTGTAGATCACAAATCTATATATTGTAAGAAAAAAAATGTATTCTAGTTGGATTCTTGATGCAATAAATATGTACAATTGGTACTTCATTCATGGTGTGATATTTTCTTCTATCTATGTGAAATTGATGAATGTGTATTTTCTTATTCATTCTTTTCAAAGAGCCAACTATTTTATTGTTTCTCAAATTTGCAATTCTTCAACTGGTGTTTGGTGTTATTTATCTACTTTTCTGTAACAAATGTATGTGAAAGATAATATTTTGGGCTCAACAATAAATACATCTTGTGTGTGTTCACATCTTGGTGACTTCACGATTTGATATATTTTGAAAATCTTGCATGCATAAATTCTTTTCTCTGTAAACAATTGCATCCGTTGGGTATATAATTGTGATATTGTCTGATTTATATATAGTGGGTTTGTTCCAAATCTCTCATCATTGCATTCGCAAGGAAGGACCAAAAATAGTTTATGTCCATTATGATTTTATTTTTAGCAGTTTTCTTTATTCTTGTTACCCTGCTCCTTTTAATTTCTTTCATAAATTTGAAAGAAATCGTAATCGTCTTTAGTTTTAAACATAAATTCACATCATTGGTAAATTACATTCATTGATAAATTGGAAAATATCAAAAAAAGGTAATAAAGTTGTTTTGTAGTTTGATGTCTGGATAGTACTAGCAAAGGCCTCCTCGTGAACATTTGCATTTATCTTCAACTGAGTTACCAAGTAGGTTGTACCATGACCTCGGATAATCTTGGGAATAACTTTGTTATTATTTCAAGAGAGGAAATCGAATCTCAAGATCCTAGCAATTGACCTATGTAAGAAAAAATCTCAACAAAAGTGGCACTAGAAGGAGGGCCTAATTAAGAATGAGTCTAAAAACAACTTAGAAATCAGAGTGTTGGTGGTATGCAAACCGTGCATCATCACGCCAAGAAAAGTGGTGCTAGAAGGAGGGAAAATAAAAATATTTCATGGTTACATGCACATTTGAACGGGTTGGATCTTTAGAAGATCTGACTTCAATGGGTAGTCATTTGTGTATACCAGGAGGTTTCCATGATATTACCTTACATGCACACAATATTATTCCCTTGTTCTTCCCCAATAATGAACAAAATTCTACAAACTATGTGAGGATTTGCAGTGATCTAATGCTTTTTCTTAAAATTGCACATGAAGATGTTGTTTGCAATCTATTTGTAAAGACATTTCAAGTTGTAGAAATTCAATGGTATGTGAGACTTTAAACCAATTCTATTTTCTCATGGGTTGAATTAAAGGATCTATTCTTAATTCAATTTGATCTCAATGTGAGTGTGCAAGAATCTTTATTGTTTTTTGCTTCGATGAGAAGGACACCTCAAGAGTATATTGCCCAATTTAATCATCGATTCCTTCTCATGTATCAAAGGGTTCAAGATTCAAAAAGGATGGTGCATGATTTTATGTTAAAAGAACATTATTTATGGTGTTTGGATATATCATTTGCAAGTATGATTACATATTTTGGTGAAATTACTACCCTACATGATGCATTCAACAAGGCACTTTTCTTGGAACAATGTGGATGGGATGTTACAAATGGTACAAGTGGTCTAGACAGAATTTTTAATATTCAATTGATTGAATGTTTCCAACCATTGCAATACTATGTCAATTCAGTCAACATACCATATCAGCTACAATCATCCTGTTTAATTGATTACAACTTGCCTAATATCCAAACAATGCAATCAACCAATAGCAAGAATTGAATCAATCATTTTCATGATCAGATTTGGAGTCAGAATTTGCATGCTACAACCTTGGATGCAAGAATTTCATCTCCTGATGATGGTCCTTTAACTATATTGTCATATTCTTGTCATACTCCAACACTTAATGCATGAATCCATGATGATTCTTTAAATGGAGAGCTTGTTGGCCAGCCACATGAGCATGATAAAAGGTGCAATAATGAAGATGAAATGGGTCTAAAAGTTTACAAAAATAAAAAACTCAAGTTACTGTTATACACTAAATTTTACACCTTGCTAAGCGCTTGAGCCTAATATTCTAGTAAAATATGGGAATCACTTATAGGTTGTTTGACCTCTGCTAAATGAAGTGAAGCCTCCAGATTCTAGGTCGATTCCTCTTGGATAATCACCTTATTTTATTCTTTGACATGAAAAGTAAACTTGGGAGGAAAAGGGACAGAAGGAGAATTGAAATGGAAATAACTAAAAAGAAAATTATCCTACTAGGTGATACACCAAAGGTAACATGAATCATAACACAATGACCAAAACTAGCATGAAATCCTGAATCTAGCAGAACATAACTTCCTGAATAGGCTTGCATAAGTATTTCAAAGAGAGGTCTAAAATGAAAAGAGGCTATTCAAGGAAAGAGAAGATTTCACAAACAATAGCATATTAAACAGAATAGACACAGACCATGACATGCAAACAAACATTCACTCTAGAAAATAGGCACAGAAATGAGACAAAATGATAGGGGATTGAACAATATCCATAAGATCATCAAAATCAAATCATTCACAATAGTGTACAAAGGTGTAGGAAGAAATAGGGCTTAATAAATCCAAGATTTCTCTAATACCAGCCACTATATTAAAATCTAGATAAGAGAAATATAGACAAGAAGGCCTAGGGATAGAGAAAACATCACAAAAAGCCTTTGCATAATCTGAACTCCAATGAAAAATTATAAGCAGATGAAAACCTGAGGGCAGAGAGAATGCCACAGAAATTAATGCATAAGCTGAAAAAAACTCTGGCTAAAAAATCCTCTAAAACTACTTATATACAACCTCCCCTAGCACATAGGCTCGGGAGTCAATCCATCTGATCAGTTAGGGTGCAATTATGGTTACAATAGATTCTCAATAAACAATGAAGAAACCCAAAACCAGTCAAGTATGCTTATCAATGTTCTTAGAAATATCTCAGAAGATCATATACATTCATGAATACATTTCCCATCACCATAAATTTGAGCAGATAGATCAAATTGATCCATCTACCCAGTATGCAAGTTGAAAACGTCTCCACCACCATGAAAATGTTGAGAACAACATTTAAATATTTGAATTGAACGACTTAGATTTGAAATTTCACTATATTTAAAATATGACCGTCAATCCACCTTAAACTACCCATGAGCACAGGATCGGATCTACCACAGGACACGTAGGTGCGATACCTTAAAGATTAACTATTTGTATCTTTGAGATAAAGGAATAATGTAAACAATTGGTTCTTTATTACTTACTATTTCTTTACTTCTCTTTTCAACCTAGGACCAATGACATCATCTATGCCACATGTCATCATGGTTTGATGGCTTAATCATTAGATCTTGATCACATAGGCTTTAAGCCTTTAAGTCGATCGTCTGATCAAACTGAACTTGATCAGTCTTTACCTTACCGTAGATGGGTCCAAGCTCTAACAACTTTCTACGTTTCGATAAGGCATAATTCCTTGATCCTTAGATTTTGATCAACTTGGCATTAAGGCTTTACGCCCATCGTAGGATGAAAGTTAACCTGCTCAAATGTTAACTCTTTATCTGGCTCAATAACTGCAGGCCCCACTTGGTCAAAAAAGGATGTGTATCATACAGACGAAATTTGTTGATGGATAGATTTTGATCACTTTGGATTCAAGGCTTTACGAAAATCATTAGATTAAAATTGAGTTGCATGACACATAATCTCATCGTTACCACTATGTTGGGCCCACCATGTGCCATATGTTGTTCAGGATTAATAGATTGACTGGTAGATCTCAAGCACTTCAACTTTAAGCCTTTAAGAAGACCGTCCAATCAAAGTGAACTTTATCGGTCTTTAATAAGCTAAAAACACTTCATAAAGGTGACCCCACTATCCATGTGGCACAATAGCTTAGTAGCTTAATGATTAGATATCAAGCACTTTGTCTTTAATCCATAATGCTGACCACATGGTCAAAATAAACTTGATCAATATTTAACTTGTCTCTAACCTCACCTGGCCCCACTAGGAACACATGGCATATTGTCATGTACTCTCAATCCCTAAAAGAATATACCTTGATTCCCGACGAGTAAGTACAACCATTGATTTTCATCTTTGTTTTTTTAATCATGTACTCACTGCACTTTTTTGACTTAATGTTTAACCATGTGCGAGTGACCGATGACCATAAATAATTTGCAACATAGACCACTTTGCACACTCATACAAAAAAATATGCTAAGTGGTTTATCTCAGTGAGTGAATGATAACATAAAATATCATTTACTCACAAAGTCATAGACTGAAAACCTTAAAGTAAAAAAAAAACATGGCGAGTGAGTGATAAACATATTGATAACACCGTCGCTCACTCGCACAGTCAAGCTAACATGCAAAAAGACTGTCGCAACTGCGTGACTAAGCATAAAAGGTGACCACTATGAACAACATAAAACACATGAAGAATTGTGACCTTAAGTAGAAAAAATGGTAATGAAGGATTATAAAAACCACCAAGGAGTTAGGGCTTTAAGGGATCTTTCATAGGGTTTTTTGCATTTGAAGGGTTTAAAACTAGACCTAGAACATACAAAGAACATGACAGAGACAAGGAATTAGGTGAAGAAACATACAATCTGGGCTCTACCCTTGTGGGAGCATCATTTTCTCCACTTGTAGCCAAAATTACATAGGATAGGAAATTTGGGTAACATTTTTGGCAATTTTTTCTCAATGTCAGCCTGCTAGACATATAAAACGAGTGCGCTATGATATTCCATTAGGCATAGGAATCTGCATTTGAGCTCACAAAAAACTTTGGGAAGGAAGGAGGATCAAAACCAGGAGGAGGGAAAACAAACCAAAATGGCGAAAAGGAATATACAAACAGAAACAACAAGTGTGCAAATAAATTTGAGGAAAGCAGGAAAACTAACCTAGAAAGCAGGACAAAAAAGAAAGAAACTTAATTACAAAGCTGGACAAACCTCAAAACAATGATTTAGGTGAAATCCATTGATAGAAATTATCAAGGCTTCTCCTTCAAGAGTTGATAGCTAAAAAACATTATGCTCCTTGCACTCAGTGATCACAAATGGACCTCCCCAAAAAGAGTCAAACTTGGTATGCCTACCAGGCCTGGATGTGAATGCATCCCATTTGAGAACTATATTCCCAACATTGAAGTTCCTTAATCTGGATCTCCTATCAAATATCTTCTTGATTTTTATTTTTTGGAACTCCATAGTTTGCATGGACTTGTCTATGCTCTCTTCCAACTCCATGAGATGAGCCTACCTTACCTAAAGGAGGGTTTCCTTATTCAAAGAGGACATGTTGGGTAGGAAGGTCCAAAGCTGGTAATTCAGTTGAAATGGACAATTTAGATTCCCTACCATAGATATTATGTATGGAGAGTTCCCAATGATCTTCTTGGGAGTGATCCTTTCTAACCATAAGGGAGACTTCAGTTTAGAGTGCCAACCCCTATGATTTTCATGTAGAGTCTTTTTGATTATCCCAATCAGGTTCTTGTTTGTAGACTCTACTAAACCATTACCCTGGGGGTAATCCTTGGAGCTTGTGTTCAGGTAAACACTATTTTCAATTTCCCATTCAATGAATCTTAAGCCTGTGAAAGCAAGTGCATTATCTAATATAATAGAGTTTGGGGTCCCAAACCTATGAATTATGTCATCATAAAAGCTCAAGACAACACTCTCATTTGCTTCTTTTAGTGCAATAGCCTTAGTCCATCTGGTGAAATATTCAGTTGCAGTGATTATCAATTTATGGCCTACACTAGATGGGGGTTAATCAGACCTATGAAGTCAATTCCCAATAGTATCCTTAAAGATGGATGGCCAATAGTATCCAACCCTCATGATCTTGAAATTAGTAGTCCTAGGAGAGAAATGACCACCAAAAGGTCCATCATGGAATTCATGTAGGATACCTGCTACTTGTTCTGAATCAATGCACGTTAAGAGAACACCATTATGATCCTTTCTAAAAAGGATCTCATTAATCAGCACAAATGGGATATATTGCAACCTATAATACCTTCTTTTTTCTAAATCCAAATTTGCAAGGCACTCTCCTATCTTTAAAAAATGAGCCATGTTAGGCAACCAACCTACTGCCTTGGCATGTTCTTCTATTTAATGTACAACTAAGGATGCATTCAATCACTCTTGGTCTTTTGTAGTTTCATCCTCGATCAATTTTTCACAAAACATCTTCCTTTGACTAGCTTGGTCACTTGGCTAACAATGTCTTATTCCATGACTCTGGTGATCCAATCTACTCTTTTTTCATTTAGGTCCTTAGAAAGTAGAAAATCCTTGACACTTGAATGAGTGAATCTCAATTGTGCCTTACTATGGGTCAATAGATGTCTAAAATTTTTAAGGCTCTTCACCACAAAAAGTACATTTTTCTCTACAAAAGAGTATGTATGTTCATACTCTTCCAAACCTTTTCTAAAGAAAGCAATAGGTTTCTCCAATCCTTCAAAGTTCTGTTGAGTTAACATTGTAGATATGGCATCAGAGCATCCATAAGCATATAGAATGAATAATTTTCTAAAATAAGGATTCAACAAGGTAGGAGCCTCTATCAGAGCCTCTTTAATGGCTTGGAAATTTCTCTTTCCTTCTTTTCTCTAATAGAAGATTGCATTCTTCTACAATATTGCTGTTAAAGGCTTCAATAGATCTGCAATGTTAGGCAAGAAACACCTGACAAAGTTAATCCTTCCTATGAAGGATTGAAGACTCTTCCTGTGAGGTTGTATGAGTAGCTCTAGAATAGATGAAATTCTCTTAGGGTCCACAATAATTCCTTGCTTGGAAAAAATATATCCCAATAGCTTCCCTTCATGGACTACAAACACACATTTCTTGGGATTAAGGGAGATCCCAAACTCCCTACACCTTTCAAATATTTTCCTCAGATGTTTGGTGTGGTCTTCTACATGTTTAGAATAGATATTGATATCATCTAAGTAGACCAGTACAAACTTGTACATGAGGATTTTAAAGGCCATATCCACTTTTCAAAAGTAGCACCTGCATTTGACAAACAAAAATGCTTCTTATGATAACCCATGGTTTCCCACTTGGTTTTAAATCCAATCTTATATTGATCCTCCTTGTTAAATATGATATGATTATATCCTGAGAAGCCATCCAGTAATGAGAAGCATACTGATCCAGAGACACATTGTAGAATCTACTCCATCAATGGCAATTGATGGTGATCTTTTAGGGACTCCTTATTAAGGTCCCTAAAATTAACACACAGTCTAAGTTACCCATTATTTTTCTTGATAGGGACTATATTGGACACCCATCTAGTATTATTAATGGGGAAAATGATACCACTCTATTAATTTGAAAACCTCCTTGTACATGAGTGGCTCAAGTTTGGAGTTGACAGGCCTTTGCCTCTATCTAACTAGCTTGGCCTTTGGCTCCAGTTCAATGGTGTGTTGAGAAAGTGATGGATTGAAGTGCTTGAGTTCTTCATATTTCTAGACAAATATATCACTAAAATCCTAAAATAATTTATTTTAATCTTGTTTCTCTGAATCAGTGTTCACCTTTCCAAACTTCAGGATTTTACCTAGATCTAATTCCAAATCAGCATAGTGTTCTTGTTGAACTACCAAGCTACTCTCATTATTTTTTTCCTGGTCATCTTTTTTGAAGATAGATTCTAGGATGACAAGGCCTTTAGGCATATTATTTTATTTAATTTGTATCACTTGGTCACTAGAGTTCTGCATTATTCTATCTTGATTATACTATGAAAATACATCTTCTTCAAATAAGAATTGCAGAATGTGCTCATCATTATCAAATACTTATTAACATTATTATCAGGGATGGAAGGCCTAAAAATAATCTTAACATGATGTTGATCCTTCCTTACTAAAATTTTGTTAGCGATACCAAATTGGGATCCAATAGCAACCAATCTATCTGCATTGAGATTTAGTTTTCTAGGGATAGCAATGATGTTGAAAGCATTAAAATCTTCTATTATACCCCAAACTAGATTCTTGTAGGCTTTCATTGTATCATTCTTGGTATCACTTATCCTTCTTACTTGGCTAACCACCAGTTCACTATCACCATTAACTTTTAGGACTCTAATCCCTCTCTTTCTAGCCCAGTAGATAGTCCATTTACCAGACTCTCATATTCAACAGTATTTCTTGTGCAAGAAAAACTGAATCTAAAAGTTGTATAATACTTCTCAGCTTTTTGGGAGAATAACATTGCACCACCACCAGATCCATGTCTACTTCTAGCACCATCAAAGAATAATTCCCAAACTTTATTACTCTATTTTTCTGATTCCTTAGTGTCTTCCTTGAAAATATTAGGCTCTATGAAACCATCCTCTTCTATCAAATAATTCTTCAAACCAGCATCCCAAATAACATTGGCTTGGGCCTCTTAAGCTCTTTCTGATTGCAATTCATCTAGATAGATATCTGGGATGTTTTCTATCTTATTATTTGTTTCTCTGGTGATTGGAAAGTCATTACTATCAAGTGCAAGACAACTTGCATTAAATACATTAGGCACATAAGGTTCTATATGATTAACTGCCAATGATTCAGGCTTGATAGTAACCTTGGTTCCATACCTAGTATGGAAAAGCATGTGAGACAATTCATAAGAAAGATATCCTCCTATCTTGGCTATGAATTCTCTTGATAGACATATGGAAAAGAGAGTAGGGAGATCTATGATGTAGATGTCAAGTAAGATAGAAAAATTTGGGCTTGCATTAAGGATCAAGTGTGTATCCTTGGCCACACCTACTATGTTTACTAATGAGCCATCAAGATGTGTTACCTTCTTTTGGAATGGTTCATATTTAAGCCCCAATTGGTTAGCTACCTTCTTGGGCATGACTGAACTAGTAGCCCCACTATCCACCATACAATTATGTACTATAGAATTTCCAATAATTAGTGATACATAAAAGGGAGGTTTTAGGTTCCTACCTTGAATGACATCTAATTTGTTGTACTGCTTGGAATATTCTTCTCTTGGTCAAGGTTGACCAATATTGGCTTAAAAACATCATTTGTGGGCTATTGAGGCATTTCCACCTCACCCATAGCCTTCTTCAAGATCTCAGGCTTCCCTAGAATATCCAAGGAGTCCCACATAGACATATTCACATTCACCTTCTTCATATTGTCTACAATATTCAAAGGCACTGCTAAATGGACCTTTTGATGTGATTTCACCATTATGGGCTCAACCTCCTTGGGAGATTGACTCTCTTTGATTGGAATGACAAGAGGTATCTTTCGTATGGTAGGAATAGATGGATGTGATGACTCTACAGATGTAGTAGCTTTAGCCCCATCTTTTTCTTTGTCCATGTCTTGGGATCTTCTCTTGGATCGAGTGTTGGCTACAACTGTAGATTCTCCATTTAATCCATTAAAATATTTCTTTTCCCAACTAAAGAGAGAAGTCTCATCAGATTGTACATCTTTCTAGGCAATTGACCCACTAGAAGATGCCTCTAATTGGGTATTTAAGGTATTTTGTGCCATTATTTCTTGATTCATCCACCTATTTGAGCACATAGCCTGGTTGTGAGGTTGGTTGCATGGAAAACACCATTCATTTTCTGAGGCCAGATTGTGTTGACTTCGAACCATTTCCCTAGTTGGATTTGCAGAGTTAAGAGGCATGGGATTATAAGGTTGGGATGGCCTCTCATTGAATTTATTCCTTTGACCCTAATAATTCTTTTGATATGCTAGTCTATATTGCTAATAAGATTGTCCCTGATTTTGATATTACTAGTTAGGACCTTGATTTTGTTGCTGAAAGGGTGGTCTACTTCCTTGATTCTTCCTTTTAATATTAGTCAACTCATTACTCATGGTTTGTAATAATTTATTCATTTCTTGTTGATTTCTTCTCAATTCAAGTAGCTCTTGGGAAGGGCCTCCTTTGGATTCGTCATAGCTCATACTAGCTTGAGGTTCTATCAAAGTGGGTATGAGAGTGAATTGAGGGATGCTCAAGGGAATGTTTGGTTGAATATTAGGGAAGATAGGCATGGGTGGCCTTTGGGCTATCATACCAGCTTGAATCAAAAAAATTTCTACTTTAACAAATATGTCAAAAGTGAGAGGTAATGAAGTACATCCCATGGACTGGATCATGACAAATATGTTGCTATTCAAAATTTTCAAGAAATATAGAAAATAATGATCTTCTAAAGGCCTCATAAAAATAGGAATCCTATTCCATGTCTTGAGAAATATGTTATTAAAGTATATCATCTTCTCTTGAGGAGCTCTCTTTATGGTTGTGATTTGTTCAACCACAGATAGATGGTCTGATTTATCCTCAAAATATGTGCTAAAGGATTCTCCTAGTCTGTCCTAAGAATCAATAGAGACAACTAAAAGAGTCCTAAACCACTCTAGGGCCTTGTCTTTAAAAGAAGCTTCCAACAATTTAGTATCCACATCTTCTTCGGTGATATGATGAATGTTATAGGTTGTAGCCACATCTTTTATGTGTTCACAAGTTGTTGTCTAGCTTTCATCTATGAAATAAGGCAAACTCTTTAGTGCTGCTAAGGGCACATTATGGTGTTGAGAAAAATTCCATGGGCTACCATTATTAAAGGGTACAAATGCAAACTATCTCTCCATATTAGGAACTATGATCTATTGAACAATAACTGTGTGGGTTGTGTTTGAACCAGGGAGTGGAGTTGAATCTTCTAGAAATTCTCTGTTTAAAGATCTTCCTCTCCTTCTAAAATGGAAACGCAAGGGTCTCTCCTCTAAAATAGGGGGGTATACTTAGTCTCCTTGTAGGGGATGTTCTTTGAGATGATCTTGCTTTTCTTCTTGTTGGAGGCAGTTGGAAGAACATAGAAGGCTTTGAGCTCCTTGTTTCTATCTTTCTCGTAAACTTGAACAAGATTGGATATTCTTGTTCTTGGTACCAATGGAGTCGCTAGATATGATTTGAAGAGAAACCTCTTTAGGTCAGTACTATGTAATGAACATATCAAAGATAACATAGTCTTGAAAGATGAACTTCATTGGTCCCACTGGGCGTGTCAGAATTGTTATACACTAAACTTTGAACCATGCTAAGAGCTTGAGCCTAAAAATATAGTATAACATGGGAATAACTTCTAGGTTGTGGGACCTCTGCTAACTAAATTGAAGCCTCTAGAATCTAGGCCAGTTCATCTTGGATAATTACCTTATTTTCTCTTTTGATGTGAAAATTAAACTTGGGAGGAAAAGGGATAGAAGGAGAACTAAAAAGAAAATTGTCCTACTAGGTGATACACCAAAGGTAACATGAATCATAACACAGTGACCAGAACTAGAATGAAATCCTGAATCTAGTAGAGCATAATTTTTTGAATAGGATTGCATAAGTATTTCCTAGAGAGGTCTAAAATCAAAAGAGGCTATTTAGGGAAAGAGAAGATTTCACAAAAAAATAGAATATTCAATAGAATAGACATCGACTATGACCTAAAAACAAACATTCACTCTAGAAAATAGGCATAGAAATGAGACAAAATAATAGGGGATTGAACAATATACATAAGATCATCTAAATCAAATCATTCACAACAGTTCACAAAGATGCAGGAAGAAAGAGAGCTAAAGAAATCCAAGGTTTCTCTGATACCAACCAGTATATTATAATTTAGATAAGAGAAATATAGACAAGAAGGCCCATGGATAGAGAAAATATAAAAAAAAACCTTTGCATAATCTGAATTCCAATGAGAAATCACAAGCAGATGAAAACCTGAGGGAAGAGAAAATGCCATAGAAAATCTTGCATAAGCTGAAAAAAATCTAGCTAAAAAATCCTCTAAAACTACTTATATACAATCTCCCCTAGCACACAAGCTCTGGAGTCAATCTATTTGATCAGTTAGGGAAGAATTAGAGTTACAATAGATTCTCAATAAATAATGTAGAAACCCTAAACTAGTCAAGTCTACTCATCAATGTGCTCAAAAAAATCTTAGAAAATTAGATACAGTCATGAACACATCTCCCATCACCATAAATTCAAGTAGATAGATTAGATCGATCCATCTACCCTATATACAAGTTGAAAATGTTGCCACTGCCATGAAAACATTGAGAACAAAATTTAAACATTTGAATTCAAACCTAAACAATCATAGGTGGCGTAGAATTCACAATCAACAGCTGAGATTTGAAACTTTAATACCTTTAAAACATGACCGTTGACCCACCTTAAACTACCTGTGAGCACATGATCAAATCTGTCATGCAGCACATAGGCGTGATGCCTTAAATATTAACTATCTACATCTTGGCAATCAAGGGATCGTGCAAACTGTTGGATCTTTATTACTAGCTATGTATTTACTGCCCTTTTCAACCTGAGACCCATGATGTCATCTCTGTCACATTTCATCATGGATTGATGGCTTAATTATTATATCTCAAAAATTTTGACTTTAATCCTTTAAGATGACCGTCTGATCAAATTGAACTTGATCGGTCTTTACCTTACTACAGATGGGTCCAAGCTCTAACAACTTTCCATGTGTCGATAAGGTGTAATGCCTTGATAATTAGATTTTGATCAACTTGGCATTAAGGCTTTACACCCACCGTAGGATGAAAGCCAACCTACTTAGATGTTAAGTCTTCACCTGGCTCGACAACCATAGGCCCCACTTGGTTAGAAAAGGACACATGTCATGTAGGTGTAATGCCTTGATGGATAGATTTTGATCACTTGGGCTTGAAGGAATTATGCCAACCATTGGATTAAAATTGTGTTGCATGACACATAATATGATCCTTACCACTATTTTGGGCCTGCCATGTGCCATGTGTCATTCAAGCTTAATGGATTGATTGCTAGATCTTGATCACTTTGGCTTTAAGCTGACCGTATGATCAAACTAAACTTGATCTATCTTTAATAAGCCAAAGACCCTGCATAAAGATGACCACACTATCCACATGGTGCAATGACTTAATGTCTTAATGAATAGATCTTGAGCACTTTGTCTTTAAGCCATAACGGTAACCACATGATCAAAAGAAACTTGATCGATATTTAACTTGTCTCTAACCTCATCTGGCCCCACCAAGAACACATGGCATCTTGTTGCACACTCTCCATCCCTGAATGAATATACCTTGATTCCCAATGAGTGAAAGACAACCGTCGATCTTCATCTTTGTTTTTTTAATCGCATACTCACAACACTTTTCTGACATGATGTTTAACCACATGCAAGTGAGCGATGACTGCACATAACCTACAACATAGACCACATCACACACTAACAAAACAAAAGATGCTAAGTGGTTTATCTCAGTGAGTGAGAGATAACATAAAATCTCCTTTACTCACACAGTTGCAGACTAAAAACCTTAAGGTAAAATCACATGGCGAGTGAGCAATAAACATTTCTGATAACACCAATGCTCACTCGCACAATCTAGCTAACATGCCACAAGACCGTCACGACTGTGTGACTAAGCATAAAAGGTGACCACTATGGAAAAATTAAAACACATGAAGAATTGTGACCTTAAGTGGTGAAAAAGGTAATGAAGGATTATAATAGCCACCAAGGAGTTAGGGTTTTAAGGGATCTTTCATAGGGTTCTTTACATTTGAAGGGTTTAAAACCAGACCTAGAACATGCAAAGAACAAGATAGAGACAAAGAATATGGTGCCAAAACATACAAGCTAGGCTCTACCCTTGTGGGAGCCTCATTATCTCCACTTGTAGCCAAAATTGCATAGGATAGGAAATTTGGGTAAGAGTTACCAAATGATTTTTCCACAAAAATTAGTCATGAGGTATCAAGACATGACAAGAAAACCCACAAGGATGAGACATATAAATGATTCTTTTGGGGTTGAGAAAGGTTCAAAAATTGAAGATGAAGATACTCATAATTTATGTTGGCTGGATATTCCACTTGGGCAAAGTAGACTAAATGTGAGGTTGCAGGAATTGGGTATTCCTATGTCATTATCATATTTTGCATGGATGGATGAATGTAGGATACACCTCACAAACCAACATTGTGAGGTGGATTTCCTTATTTTCCTAAGGAAGATGAACTTCTATTTGAAAGGAAAGATGACTATTGAAGAGGTCTTAATTCTATAGTGGATCATTGGGATAATCAATCAAGGAAGGAAGAAGGTGAGTGTGATCAAACCCATGAGACTCTAGAAGATATTTTCCCGCTTGATGAGGAAGTTAAAGTGGTCATCATAAAAAATAATGATGGTGAGAAAATTCAAAATGATGCAGAGGGTGAAATTATAGATACATTCATAAAAATTTTCATGACAAGTGAAAGTGAAGAGGTATCTTCTTATAAAATCATGAGTGATGATGCACTTTATTCTTTGAATGCAAATCATGATGAAACCAAAATAGAGGAGATACAAGAGGTTCAAAAGGATGATCAAGGGGTTTTCCTAGGGTCTACAACACTCACACATGGCCGACAATGTGGAATGAGGGACTTACCAATCGACAAACACGATGAATCTCTATCTCTATCATAAAATGACGTAGATAAAGTGCTTGATTTGGTATCATGTCTAAGTAAAGAAATGTCCGTTTGTGGGTATTCCATCCATATATTAGACCTTACAGTAGCCATTTCATGTAGAGTTAATCCATTTGATCTACATATTCCAGAAGTAAGTTTTCCTAACTTCATGCTAGCTTGGGAGATTGCTTTAGAAGGTAAGGGCAATTTTGAGGATGTTTATTTAAGGCTTGAGGGAGACATTGATTCGATTGATGATAATAATGATTATTAAAATTTAAAGGACATGTCTATGGTTGAATTTGTTAGTCCTAATGAGGTTAAATGTGATGATTTATTATTTAGGACTAATGATGATTATAGAAAGGATCACAGTCTTGATGCTTTGCCTTTTGAACTTTGTTGTAATGACATGCATCATAGATCACCAATGCCTATGTATTTTTTTGGTGTGCATGTACTTAATGAGGATGGAGTGGTGTACCCTAAGTTAAGACGTCTAGAAGAATAAATCATGTTGTGTGAGTATACTCCCATGGTGGGGAACTCACTAAATTAGGTTGTATCTATTAGTAATAACTGAGAGGAGGGGGAGGGTGAATCAGTGGCCTCAAAAATAAATCCTTAAATCAACCCTTCAAACTTATAACCACTAATTATGTCTCAAGTTATCTTCTATCCTACAAGATGTATGCCTTGAAATACTTTAACCAATTTTCTAATTGTCGGATTGCTTTGCTAATCTCTCTTCTATATGATTATTGATAAGTAGTAAAATTATTTACCGAAACACACTAAATATGTAGAGTATACCGATAAATCTAGAAAAACATATGTGAAATGTAAAATAGTAAAGTAATAAACCATAAACACATAACACAAGGATTTTAATGTGGAAAACCTGTTAAGGGAAAAACCACTGGGACCGGTAACCCAAATTTTCACTCTTCTGAAGTGAGCTCTATTAGGAGCCAACCTTGTTAAAGGTTACAAACACACTGTTAGGTGTGGCCTTGTTAGAGGATTTATAAATAGTTTGTCAACTAGTATCTAGCATCTAATGCTACCATCCTTGATCAAACACTCAATTGGCATGTCAATAGGTATCGGGCATATCCAATGCTACTTTTGTGATCAAAATTTTTGATAATCCTTGGGATGTATCTCAATTGTAAAAGACTTTTAAGTCCTGCTCAGTTAAGAGGCTTATATGCTTTAATGGTTAAACTAAAATACTAATGATCTATTCATACATACAACTAAATTGCATATTTTTTAGATCTATTGTAAGTCCATTACCTCTCTGATCAATATAATCACTTTATACCTTTGCTCCACAATGTTCTTCTCTATGATGCTTGTCGCACTATTCATCAGTGTCTATAGAATCTAGCTCTTTCCTCAGCTTGTTGATCAAGACTGAATGAATACTTTCTTCTCCTTTAGATTTTCTTTAGCATCTTTCCTCTATTCCCTTGTTCACCCTACAATTTGTAATGAATCGGGTTTGTCTCTATATAGACATGATTTCCCCTTTTCTTGGCTTTCTTGATTCTTGGCATGTTCCACAATTATTTCTAATAGATTTAAAGAAAACTTCTAATTTATCTCAAAGAGATCTTCTTTCCAACTGGACAAATCAACTTTAAATCACTTACTTATCTCCGGCTTTATCTGGATGATTAAAACAATGATAAGTATCCATTAATTCTATCTTTAGCTTCTTGACAACTAAGCGTTTTGTCATTTTCTGAACTCTTTGTTCTGTCGGTCAACGCTTTAGTTAGTCATCGGTGATAAATAACCATTCCATCGGTGTGACTTCAGTTGTCATCGGGATCTTTGTCCTTGTCTTCTCCATCGGGCAACACTGAAATTCTACTCATCGATAATGTTGTGCATTAGTTCATTGGGTAACACTATGAATCTTCTCTTTTACTCTGACCGTCGGTGTGCATTCCGTCGGTGTATGCAGTCACTTAGTGAATCCTAGACTTGTATGCATTACTGATAGCATAGTCTTGATTCATCGGTTCTTTGATGTCTTTAGCATTATTTCCATAACCATACAGATTATATCAAGTTGACATCAATGAAAATACAATATATTAACTGATTTAATGCCTTGCATGATCATCAACTTAATATCTTCAAACATTCAATCAGTTATATGTCATCAATCTCTCCCTTTGGCATTGATGGCAACAAACTACATTATCATACTATATTATTGCTAATACAATATGAAATATATAGTTTCATCAAGCTTTCCTAATGTAACTATTACAAATGTCTGGTTTTTGATAAGCTCAAATAGCTTTGATTTGATTCTTGCAGCTTTCTTTCTATCTTCAATCCGTTTACTGGATAGATGTAGAATCTTTCTTTCTCTGATGTAATGTGTTCCCCTTTAGTGTCAAAATCTCTCCCTTTGATTGTTCTCCTTTCTTGTGATGTCTCTTGTCAGCAGTTCTCTTCCTTTGTGTGTATTCTCCATATGAATACTATGATGAATATGATCTTTCCCTGAGTTGATACTGGATATAATCTCTATGTGTATGATAATGATATATCTCTCTCTCCCTTTGAGAACAATGCCAAACATCTTTTTCAAACAAATATTTGATAGTAATGCCAAATGGATTTTTTTTATCCATAATATATTCCTTGAATTTCCCATTCCATCGGTAAAAAATCTGGTGCTTGGTGTAGATATATACCTTTCTGTGTATAGATTTAGCTTTAAAGTCCATTTATCTACTTGCATTAACATGAATGATAATCTGATAGTATGTAGGCTGATGCAGTTTTCTAGTCAGCTTACTGACTAGTAGACAAGGGTCTGACACCTAGTCTCTTTCTCAAGTATTCAAATACATCCTTGGGTAGTGGCTTGGTGAAGATATCAGCCAATTGTTCCTTTGATTGCACATATCTAAGTATTACCTCTTTTTCATGAACTTGTTCTCTTAAATAATGATACTTGATAGAAATATGCTTTGTTTTAGCATGCATGACTGGATTCTTGTAAATGTTTATTGCACTTGTATTATTACAATAGATAATTACTGGTTCTAAAATTTAAATATGCATACCTTCCAATAAATGTTTGATCCATGCTATATTTGAGAAGTTTGCAGGAGAAACAACATACTCTGCCTCTGCATTAGATTGTGAGATGCATCCTTGCTTCTTGCTGATCCATGTGATAAGTCTATCACCCATAAAGAATGCTCCTCCAATTGTTCTCTTTCGGTCATCAATATTTCTAGCCCAATCAGCACCGGTAAAGACCTTAAGTTCAAATTTGCCTTCTCTTTTGTACCATAAGCCATATTCCTTGGTATTCTTCAGATATCTTAGGATTCTTTTCACAATAGTCATATGTGATTCCCTGGGATTAGTAGAAAATCTAGCAACTATTCCTACTGCATGTGCAATATCTGTTCTAGTATGTACAACATACATGAGTTTTCCAATCATAGATCTGTATAAAGTATGATTTAGCTCTGATGACTTGTCTTCCTTTGTAAGTTTGCATTCAGTTTCCATCGATGTTCCAACTGGTTTGGACTCTTCCAACTTAAATATTTTTAGAACTTATTTGATGTACTTGGATTGTGTAATAAAAATACCTTCATCTTGTTGTATGATCTACAGACCAAGAAAGAACTTAATCTCTCCAAACATAGACATCTCAAACTCTTTTCTCATTTCATTTGCAAATGATTTGCATAGCATATCATTGCCCCCAAATATGATGTCATCAACAAATATCTCAGCAATCAAAATGTTAGCATTAGTATCTTCCTTCAAATAAAGATTACTATTTTCACTAGTCCTTACAAATCCAATAATTATAAGATAGGAATGAAGTCTTTAATACCAGGCTCAGGGTGCTTGTTTCAATCCATACAAGGCTTTGTGAAGTCTACATGCCATGTCCCTCTTCTCTAGATCAACAAACCCTTCTGGTTGTTCAATGTATACCTCTTCTTCAAGTATTCCATTTAGGAATGCAGACTTGACATCCATTTTATATACCTTGAATCCTTTATATGCAACATAAGAAAGTAATATTCTTACTCCTTCTAGCCTAGCAATGGGTGCAAAGGTCTCTCCATAGTAAATTCCTTCTTCTTGTGCATACCCCTTGCATACTAGTCTTGCTTTATTTCTAGTGACTTATCCATTCTCATTCAGCTTATTCCTAAATATCAATTTTGTATCGATTAAATTCTTGTTATCTAGTCTTGGTACAAGTGTCCATGTATTTTTTTTTTCTCTATCTTTTCAATCTCTTCATTCATAGCTCTTATCCATTCATCATTATCTAGTGCAACATTGACAGATTTGGGCTCATAATCACAAATAAGACATCTTGTATTTAGAGACTTACTTCTGATTCTCATACCATCCTTCTTATCTCCTATGATCTGGTTTTATGGATGGTTCCTTCTGACATATATTGCAAGTACATGTTCATCTCTTTGTCTATCAGCTTGATCATGATTTTGTTCTTCATTATGTTCTCCATCACTTTGTGCATCATTTTGAGCAATATTCTAATTTTTGGTATTTGCATCATGATGCTCAAGTGCAATGATGTATTGCTCAGGAGCTCTACATTGTTTATTGGGTAGATTTTTAGGTTCCTCATTGTAAGTAAACCTATTGTAGTCCTCTGGTTCTTTAGTGCTTTCCTTTTCATTTTTCTCTGCAAATTCATCTATCTTTACGTTTGCACTTTCAATAATTTTTTTAGAGGCTTTGTTTAGACATTTATACGCCTTGCTCTTGGTAGAGTACCCTAAAAAGATTCTTTCATCACTCTTGGAGTCAATTTTTCCATTTCTATCATCTTTTAAGATATAACATTGACTGCCAAATTTTTTGAAATAACTTACATTTGCTGTGTATCCATACCATAGCTCATAAGGTGTCTTTTTGGTGTCTTTCTTCAATTGTACTATGTTCAATGTGTAAATAGTAATACTGAAAACTTCCCTCTATAAGATTTGGGTGATCCCTTTCTCTATCATTAGTGTCTTTGCACAATCAACTATGGATATGTTCCTTCTTTCAGCAATTCCATTCTGTTGTGGTGTTCTTGGTGTAGAGACCTGTCTTTTGATTCCATGCTCATTACAAAAGTTAGTGAATTCATCTAAAATAAATTCCCCTCCTCTATCTGACCTTAAGCATTTTAACTCCTTACCAATTTTCTTCTCAACCATTGCCTTATACCGTTTAAACATCTTAAATGCTTCTGATTTATCTTTTAGAAACATGACTGCCATCATTCTAGAGTAATCATCAACAAAGAGAATAAAATATCTATCTCCATAATAACTCTTTGTCCTCATAGGTCCACAT